>JAOWBH010149595.1:0-12300 GCA_028566215.1 Silene coronaria | reverse complement strand
TTTTTTGCCCGTTTTAGTCTAAGATTAGACGGAATCAAAAGTCAAGTTTAATCCAAAGGAAGGCTAAATATTTTACTCCAATCTAATTCACCTTATCCTTGTGTCCATTCATTTTTCGAAACATCTCTTCCGATCCAATCTGATCCGATCTTCGACATGCTTACCCTTGGAAAAAAACAACAAAAAAAAATGCTAAAATGACAAAAATTACCTTTCAAGCTAAAACCCTTGTAAAACTTATAAACCCCCAAAATTTCCCAATCGACATAAATTCTAATTTCCCCAAATCAATCAAACAAAACCCTAACATTATTTCATGAAAAAATGAGCTCCAAACTATACACAATGCTAAACCCATTAAAATCAAAATTAAATCAAGCTCAAATATTAATCGGAAGAGCTTTAATTGGCCACTCTAATGGCATCCGTGAAAGTAGAAATTACTACACTTCAGAAAAGAGAGATACCTTGTATTATAAGCTAAGTCCTTTGGGAAATCCTCGAAACGCCATTAAACCTGAGCTTGATAATTGGGTTAATAATGGCAGAAAGGTTTTTTTTGGTGAGCTACAAAGGATTATTCTCGATTTTCGTAAGAGAAAACGGTTCAATCATGCTCTTGAGGTAGTCATTTCAGTTTTTCTTTTGTTTTGTTGGGTTAAATTTGAATTGGGTTTTGATTCAGTGGCGGAGACAGAATTTAAAATACGGGATTTGCGATTGAATAATAGTAATATACTCCCTCCGTCCCAATTATTTGTTTAGGTTTGATTAAAATAATCGTCACAAAGAATATAAAAGGTAAAAGAATGATTGACCCCCTCCTATTCTCAGGAATGTTTCATATTGTTTTTTAAACGAGAAATACAAAGGCGTATTAGGGATACAAATGTATATTTGTGTAATGTTTTGGACAAAAGATCGAAGCTTTGAACTAAAAATTCCATCTTTTAGTGCTTAGGGAGTGCGAAGCCTCACTTTGTTAATATTTGGAATAATGGGTTTGTTTAGTATTTGCTAGATAGTTAATGAGTGTTGTTATTTGACCACCGAGTGAGGCGGCATTTTATGATTGTCTAATGATTTGTGTTTTTGTTTGCCATTATATTCATTCGGGTGAGGCGGTGTATGTTTGTATTTTTGGATTAATAATTGCTTAGTAAGATAATTGTTTGGGGAAATTTGAATTGTAGAGTTTCTGATAAGGAAGTTTGGTTATGCTTGGCACTGAAGTAGCCTCGATGATTTATAGAGGTAAGGCTGCGTGCATAAGGACCCCCTGAGACATTATAGCCAGTGGGATTACTACTTGGATTTCATTGGCGCTAGTGGTTATGACTTATGAATTATGAGTAGGATATGGATGTGTGTTTGTGATTCTGAATTCACGGGTAAATGATATGCTAGTGATAGGGGTTTGTGTCAATGGGATATTGAGATGTAAATACGAGGCTTTTGCTATTTTGGTACAACATTACCCCAGTATCTCAATGGCTCCCGCATTACGTGGTAAGGTGGGGATTGAGTGTACTATGGTACCAGGAAAAATAAGCATGTGCGGCAATTTTCAAAAGTCGCAGACTAGCTGGAAAAATTGTAAGAGAGGGCGCATTATAAATTTTTTTATTTCACACCAAAGAGGGAAACTTGGCGGTGTATTAACTAAAGATAATTCTCTGGTTTTGATTGTTACTGGGTTCTCCATAAGAACGTGCTTGAAGTCATAATTGTAGACTTTTATATGTAATGTAGTAATGGGAGTGCACAAGGTACATGAATGGCCATCTTGGCATATTTGTTCGCTAGTGCTCAAGAATCATGGGCGACATATCCGATATGCATTTTGTTAATCTGGTTGTGTATTTGCTCTTTAGTGTGAAATACGAATCAATGGTGCTTCTAACAACTTGCATGGAGGCATGTTACCAGTTTACCACTGTCTTTGTTTTGATGAGCCATTTAGCTTCAGTAACCATTGACTGAATCAAAGAAGGCTTATTTCTTTAACTTCTCGAATTTTTATTAAATGGTTAGTTATATTCTAGATTCAAATGTTTAAATCATTGCTTCTAATTATGTAGGTTTCAGAGTGGATGTATGCAAAGGGGATTTTTAAATTCACGCCAACTGAACACGCTGTTCAACTCGATCTCATTGGTAGAGTCCATGGATTTTTATCTGCTGAAAATTATTTTAACAGCTTAGAAGATGCAGATAAGAATAACAAAACATATGGTGCTCTTCTGAACTGCTATGTTCGACAACGCCAAGTAGACAAGGCCTTAGCTCATTTCGAAAAAATGAAGGTGATGGGTTTTGCATCTACAACGCTCACTTATAATGACATCATGTGCCTTTACATCCACATTGGACATTATGACAAGGTTCCTGATGTTCTAACTGAAATGAAGAAAAACGGGGTTTTACCGGATAATTATAGCTATAGATTATGCATTAACTCATACGGAGGAAGATCTGATATAGGGGCAGTGGAAAAGTGTTTAAAAGAAGCCGAAACTCAACCCCACATGGCAGTAGACTGGAACACATATGCAGTTGCGGCCAATTTTTATATCAGAGAAAACTTAATCGACAAGGCGGTCTATGCCTTGAAGAAGGCCGAGGTAAGACTGGACGACAAATATAATACTGGGTATAGTTTTCTAATTTCCCTTTATGCTAAACTCGGAAAAAAGGATGAGATATTGAAATTGTGGGAACTTGAGAAGAACTCTATTAGGAAGTGTATTAACAGGGAGTTTATGACTGTATTGGAATCCCTTGTGAAGATCGATGCCCTAGAAGAAGCCGAGGAGATCCTAAAGGAGTGGGAATCATCTAACAATGTGTATGATTTCCGGGTTCCAAATGTTGTCATCTTAGGATATTTGAACCGCGGATTGGCCGAGAAAGGAGAGGCCATGCTTAATGAGTTGCTGAACAATGGAAGGCCTTGTCAGCCAAACACGTGGAGCATATTAGCAGGATTGTACCAGGCAAAGGGTGAGATGCACAAGGCAATGAGCTGCATGAGGGTAGGATTGTCTTTTTTTGTACCGAATAAAGGTTGGCGACCTTCTGATAAAATCATTAATAATCTTCTAAGTTGGGTTGGTGACCACGGTAGTTTAGAAGAAGCTGAATCCTTTGTCGAAGTGTTGAGACATGTGACTCCGGTTAATAGACCTATGTATCATGCTTTGATGAAGGCGTATATCCGAAATGACAAGAATGTTGATAGTCTTTTGGAGAAAATGAATGCTGATAAACTGAGTGAAGATGAAACGACAAAAATGATTCTTTGCTCAATACCTATAAAACCTTTGCACTATACCTAAAAGTGATATATTTGCGAGACATGGTCGGCATTTGACACAACTGAAGTGTCTACAAATTGTGTTGCTATGAGCTGCAGAAATCATGGCTTTTGACATGCAGAATAAAAGCATAGGGAATATGACAGTGGATGTCGATGCTATGTCAAAAAATGATAATGTGCTCCGAATGCAGGTGAGAATGAAGGCGTTTCAGTTAGAATTTTGGTTGCTGCTCCCTCCATCCCTGTTTTTATCGGCCCATTTGACTTTGAGAGTCAATTTTGACCATTGTTTTCCCATAGTATACACTAGCTACAACTTTTGTTTTTGCAAGTTTTTAGAGAATTTGTGTGATACAAAAGTTTCGATTGACACTTAAGTCAAATGAAGACGATTTTTTTTTGAGGAAACTCAAATGAAGACGTTATTAATGAAATAAAGGTAATATTCTATACTTGAGAGTTGAGAGGTTCCAATCAAAGAACATCTTCGTTATATCTGGGCTATGTCCCGATGGGTGTTTCCGACAATGTTTAAGTTACTATTGCTAATCGAAAATATGGGTGTTATTTACTCCCAACTGATGTCCCGATCCTTGATATAGAATTGCATCTATGATGTGAAGTTGTCATTCTTGTGAAATTTTGATGCCATTTTCATCGTAGGTGCCTTTGAAAATAGTCTCTTATTTAACACAAGTACATGCTATTCTCACCTTGCCACTGGTGAAAGCCTTTTGAGACTGCATGATGACACGATCGTTGTTCTTTTCCGTGTGCTATTGTACATTGTAATTAAATAGGAAGTACTCCCGTTGTCCCAATTATTTGTTTGCCTTTTTTATTCGTTGTGAGGGATATTTTTAAGCAAAGGCAAACAAATGATTGAGACAGAGGGAGTGCATACTGCATACTACTAGCAAAAATAGTGTGATGAGCATAAGATAATATGATATTGTATTGCTGTTTAACTTCATGTAACAAGCATGAGCCTGTTGTTTTGCGTTTCGTCCATCTCTTATTTCTCCGCAACTCGTATTTAAGCAGTTTGTGTAAAAACAGGCCTTCTTGATTGATAATGGGGTCACTAAATAATGGTCGTCTACCCATCTTAGTTGTCATAATTATCTCCTTATTTCAAGTCTACTGTGATGCTAGACTGTTAGCAGGGGATCACAAAAGATCATTGTATAGTGGAGATGGCTTTTATGGATGGATTTTCGGTAAGCTTAATGGACATGGGGGAAAAGACGAAGGTGGTATGGAATATAATGGCGGTTTAAGTGGCCGTGTTGGTAAAGCTGACAGTGAAGTTTTGCCAGGTTGGGGCATTGGAGGAGATGGTGGAGAGAATGGGAGAGACGCTTGGGCAACTGGTTCAGGTGGCGGAGGAGGTCAAGGTTGGGGAAGTTGTAGCCAAGGTGGTGGACGAGGTGGTCAAGGTTGGGGAAATGGTGGTTCAGGTATTGGAGGTGGTCAAGGTATGGGTGACGGTGGCTCATGTGGTGAAGGTTCAGGTGACAGAGGAGGTCAAGGTTGGGGACCTTGGAGTGGTGGTGACCCTGACTTTGGAGGCCATCACGGTTGTAGTGATTGTGGTTCAGGCGAAGGAGGCGGCCAGGGTTGGGGCAATGACAGCTCAGGTAGTGAAGGTGGAGAATGTTGGGGCAGTTGATGGGATGATGGTTGGGGCAGTAGCGGATCAGGCAGTGGAGATGATCAAGGTTGAGGTATGAGTGCCGGTTGTCAAGGCCGGACATGTGAAGGAAGTGGCGGATATGAAGAAGGCGAAGGAGGTGGATGGGGTGGCCCTAGCTTGAATCGTGCTAAGATTGGCCACGTTAGGTCGTAGGAGAACAAAGAGATGGTAGCTATGGCTCCAACATCAGAGTAGAGCATGCTCTACTTTTTACAGTTTCTAATGTAATCTGCAACTAATAAAAGAAGCATCAACAGCAAACTACAGTGGTACAATGTCTGTATTGCTTATACATAAATAAAGTAGCATTGTTAAGTTCTTGAGAATAAACCGTGCCTCCTAAAAAGAAACTTTGCGTATTTAATACTCGCATGTTAGCTTAAAAGAGAAGTAATTTGACATAAGATAAGATATGAAAATGAAACACACTGCCACAAATCAATATACATCCTTTCGACGAACTGTGGTCCTACCCACACCGGTTCTTAAACATTCCTCCCCATTCCTCCCTTTCCTTCGTCTTTTTGGCTTTCCCTATCCCCACCCCAACTACACCAAACTACGTTGCTTCGGTTGTCTGTTATCCGTGGCTACGACCTTGTACACATCACAAACTCAAACCTCATTTCACCCCTTATGTCTTCGTTGGTTACTCACCAATTCAGTGCGCCTTAACCCGATTACCTTTAAAATATACGTGTCTCATCATGTCAAATTTGTCCGAGTCACAATTCCCATATGCCTCCATGACTTCGACCAAACCTGATTCCATATCACCCCTCTATCCGTGACTGGACTAAGACTATCATTCTGTCATGGGTCCAGTCAGTTAGCCTAACAAACTGATGAGCTGGCATCATAACAGAATTACAGCTGGAAATAGTTAGTTACCAACTGAATCAGTTAGTTGGATTTCTATAAATAGGTTGTTAAGCTGTCATTGAGAATTCATTCATGATATTGTATCTTCTCAAAACTTCTTCCTACTCTTTCTGTAAACTTGTAGCAATTAATCATTCAATACAAACTTGTAGCTCGATTGTTTCCTTAATCTTGCAATCCTGCACTAGTTTCTCAGGTTTTCGAATTATTCCTAGAAATTCATTCCACCGTCCCACTGAAATCCCTAACTCTCACTCTTAAAATCCCCAAATCATTGAAAAAACCCTAGAAAAATTCCAAAATTGTATAGATTTGTCGATGATTACATCACATCTAGTCCTTTAGTCAACATGTCCGTTTTTTCCTTACCAATTTTGTATTCAACATTTTTATCGTTTAATCAAATAACATCAAAAATTACAAATTCAATCCCAAAATTGACGGAGCAATTTAGCGATGCAATTGAAACATCAATAAAATCATGGCGTAAAGCTGCATGAAGATTATTTGTTTAGTCAAAAATCTAATATTGAATTATTGATAGTTTACATAAATGAATCAAGTACAATTAATGATCTTTACGATCTCTCTACTTTAATTTCTACTATGCATTTATTATTCTAAGCTAGCTCAATACATTTAAACAGATATATGCAAGATTGTACGATATTGTTTACTTGTATTTTATCTCGAGAACAAATTTATGTTTCAAATAAGAATTCTTCTGAGAAAAAGAGATTGCGTTTTACTGCAGATTTATTATATGAGTATTTTTCGGGTAGTGTTGTATATCTTGAAATGAAATAGAAATTATAAAACTGGTGCTTTGATGCTCGACGAGTTTCTTGATCTGATGTTGTAAATAGTTGATGTATGAATTCATTTGTGATAACTTTTATTTTTCAGTTTATTGGACTGAAAGTAGATTCACATGAAATTGTAATACGTATTTGATTGTCACTGTAACACATGTTTAACATAATTGTAACAAATGTTTACAGTTATTGTAACGCGATTTTTTTTTCCGCCATAATAGTTTGAGTGCTCTTACTGTAACAGATGAGAGTTATTATTGTAACACATATTAACCGTTAGTATGACACATTTGGGATTTTGTAAAACGCAATTATTTTTGTTCTTAGAATCCATGAATAATGTTATTGTATCACATAGCTTGTTACTATAACACACATTAAGTTGTTTCGGGAACATATGAAGTATTATTTTGTTATTGCTACACATATTTTCCGTTATTGTAACACATCTTAGCTATTATTGTAACACATGGCTGCGACTTGTGAGTATTGTATGACATTTAACTTTGTCCCATAACCATTTGCTTACGATCATGGTAACACATATTACTTGTTATTGTAATAAGTTTTTGTTGTCATTATAACACACACATGTTTATATGCATGTTCTATTGTTGTGTAGAAGGCAAATTCTCATTTGTTTATCTTATTAGTTCCTTTTTAGCTTAAATGGTAGAGCATTGTGCTATGCACAAGGTGTGGGTTCAATTCCCATATTGGTTATTGTATATTAGTGTTATTGTAAAGGCTAACTAGTGTTACTGTAAAGACAAATGTTACTCTAAAACACTGTTGACCTGGTATCATGCCTAGATGAGCCCAATTCGAACATGACTGACTTTGAGGCACAAAAATATGGAACTTGTTATCATATTCAACTAGCACGTGCTTTGGATAAGAATTTCACACATGCTCTATCTGAATCTCTTACCGTAGCAATGCTACGACAATGGCTAATGCACATGGTTGTTTCACGCTCGTGTCTGATCATGGTCTACTCATTCTTAGATTTACATGCCCGAATATGATTACGGCTGGCTCATCCTTTATGTTACTACATTGCTCGTATCAGACAAGGTCTAGTCATTGAATTATTAAATTAATTAGGCTATATGGGACTCGAACTCATACCTTTATACAAAATTTGCACATTGCTCTCCCATTTGAGCTAATAGGCTTTAAAGTAGTTATAAAAACTCATGCATTGGTATTTTTAACCTATTTACTAGAACAATTAGTCTTGCTTGTGACGGGTCGGATCTTGTGAGAGGAAATGAGTAGAGGGGACAAAGGAGGGATAAAGAGGGACCCCCCATATGCTTCTCCACTCACCCTAAATGAGTTTTTTGTGAGGGGAAAACGGTATCCGTCTCTTACAAGAGACGGATACCTCCCATCACAAGTAAGAATTTGTGTTACTAGAATGGGTAGTTGACCCTAGCTCAAACCTCGACATTAACACTCTTCGACAATTGTTTTAATACCCTCTCTTGTCAGTTATCAGTAAGGCCTAAGATTTTCCAAATCTTTTTCATTATGCTGGAAACTAGGTATTGTTGGCATTAGCTAGCATAGAAATTAGATAAAGAACAAACTAACAAACCATCATGAGATAGGTTGGACAAGTGATGATGCTTATTTTCAAGATGTGAGTGGTCAGGACTCAGGACAAGATATTCATTATTAGTCAGTTTATGATAATTCAACCCACAACTCAAAATTCCTTAATAATTGTGCGACAACCGATAGTAATAACAATACTAAAAATGAATGTAAATTAAGTAGGCCTGCTCATGACGTACTCGCCCTTAATTTTTCATGCCTCAATCTGATCATGGCATCCTTATTGCTACTGTAATGCTTGCGTCATGATAAGTTCTACTCAATTTACAAATTAAGTAAGCTATATGAGATTCGAACCCATACCTCTGTGCAGTATTTGCAAACACTGCTCACCCAATTGAGCTAATAGCCTTTAAAATATAGTAAAGTAAGATTAAATGAGGTGCTAACTACCTCTAAAATATACCTTTCATGTCAAAACTCTAAATAGAATGCTAGCAAGTAGCATCGCTGTGTAAAGATTCACAAGGATAATTTGATATGCAATGATTAAGAGAATTATTCGCCTTCTAATAAACACTGGCATCATGAATACAAAAGACTCACACAAGGATAAACAATTCCAATTTGAATACTAGCATAATCAATTCAAACACTAATATAAAACAATAATTCACTGGCAGTATGCAGTCACTTGAAATAATATTATGTTCCAAATCCAACAATTTCAGTTGGTATTACGAGTCTCTTTAAAAAGCACGATTCATCAATTTGTGACTAAAAACAATTTCATTATTTCATACATTTTCTCTATTATTTACAATCTTTGTCTCAATCATTTGTTTATCTTTGATTAAACTACCCCTTATAAAGAATAAAAAAGATAAACAAATGAATGACATGGAGGGAGTAATATTTATTACACAAGTATACCATTAAAGTAACATAATTACATTAAACCATTATAATAACATAGTAGGATAGCTAGAGTAACACAACTAAGTCATAAGAATAACACACCATCAAACCTCCTCCAACCTCGAACAAACACACCAGCAAAAGGATAGCACAATTCGATTAGCCAACTATGTTACTCTGACACTTCACTTGGGTGTCGTGTCGCGTGTCCGACACGTGTCGGCCCGATACCGACACGACACTTCGATACTACAAATTTAGATCAAAAAAGTGAAAAATTTGCCCAAAATTATTGTGTCCGACACTCGACACCTCACCTCGTAGTGAGTAACACAGTTAGCCAATCCTAACCAAATCTGGAACAAACGCATTATTAGTACCACAGCTAACCCATTATAATAACATTCATATACCATTAGAGTAACAGAACACCATTCTTCCATTACCGCAATTTGTCATTGAGTAACATGCTTATATCGTTACAATAACACACTTAAACCATTATAGTAACACACGTATAGCATTAGAGTAACATAACACCATTCCTCCATTATCGCAATTCGTCATTGAGTAACACACTTATATCATTACATTAACACACTTAAACCATTATAATAACACACAAATAGCATTAGAGTAACAGAACACCATTCTTCCATTATCGCAATTCGTCATTGAGTAACAGGCTTATATCGTTACAATAACACACTTAAACCATTATAGTAACACACACATAACATCAGACAAACGATTGCTATTGTGAGAAATGTGTACGGAATATTATTGGAATATTATTCTAGTCACAGTTACGTAGGGAGTAAACAAAATAGAAGTTAAATAGAAAAATATTATAATATCTGTACGCATATTATTCTCGCTTTCTCCTTGCTCAATTGCGCCATCACTCTGAATGAATCATCATTTTCCAGTTGAAAATCATCTAAAAGCAATAGAGAATTGAGAAGAAACACAATAAGTTAGCGTTAATATTAATCAAGTTAAACCTAGAATTGCATAAAACTGACAAGTTGTTCGTTGAATCAAAAGAATCACGAATTTATGCAGATTATATTATAAATTTCAATAAAATAGCAATTGATAAGTTATCTCAACAAGCACATAGCACATAGCACATAGCACATAGCACATAGCACATAGCACATAGCACATAGCACATAGCACATAGCAATTGATAAGTCATCCAGTTGACATCAAATAACTTTTCATTATTGTTGTTTGTTTCCTTACCATTTCGCACAAAATCGGGAAAAATGAAATAACACAAAAATACTTTGAAACTGAGAAAAAATTGTTTTCATAAAGCGAATTTATTAAACTAAAAATAAGGAATTCACAAAAGAAAATGTCAGATTGTGAAGTAGGTCGAAATCACGGTTTCAGAAAATAGGTATCGATTGAAACGAATTTCTTTGATAGAACATTTGATAGAAAAATCGCACACAATTTTCTGGAACTCTAAAACGCTCAATTTACGGTTCAATTAGGCGTAATTGAAACGAAAATTAAAACAAAAACAAAAAATTAACAAAGGAAAACCATCAGAAAACTAATCATATGAATAGAAGAAATAGTTGTCATTGAAGGATAAATTTTGGTGCCAAATTGGAGAACTCAGATGCGCTGGAATGAGAAATCGGAAATGAAGTTTGATGAGAGAAAACTTGAAGAGGCATAAAGAAGAGAGAGAATGAGTTAGACGCAGGAATGACAGAAACAAGTTGAGGATGGCGTTTTATTCAAAGCGTTGAATTACAAAACTACCCTTACTAACTCGCGTTACATCTTGAGCGTTGGATCTCGTTCATCTGATGGTCCAGATTGGTAGGACGGACTCACCTAAGAAAGTAAACTCAGTAAATCCTTATTCTATATATATAGTATGATCAAATGAGTCCTCTTAATACTAGTGAGTCCATGAGTCTTATTTCTAGCTATTAGATTAGAAAAAAATCAAGGGCTAAGATTAAATATGAAAACATAAAACCTTAATTTTTACTCCCTCCCTCATTTATTCACTGCCTCCCTCACTTCCACTTCTCTCTCTAACTCTCTTTTCTCTCCTCTACTGCCTCCCTCGGCCACCATCCGACACCACTACTGACGCCACCCACAACCCTCCATTCAAGGACCACCTCGTCGCCACTACTCCATCACCGGTCGACAACCTACAAGCCCCATTCTCCTTCACGGCAACAGTCGTTTTGTCGCCTCTCTCCCGCCATCCACAACCCTCCATTCAAGGACCACCTCGCCGCCACCACTCCATCACCGTCTAAATATTCTTCTTTCTCTTTTGTTTTTTTGTATTTCAGATTTGGGTTTCTGGATTTAAAACTACCCCACCACTCATAAACCACCCGAAACACCACCATTGTACCCTACCCACGAACTAAAACCACCACCGCCACACCATTGCCACCACAATAAACCCATGAACCCACATTTTTTTCAAATCTCACATCTAAATGTGGTGGAGGTTCGTGGTGGTCCTTCTCCTTCTTTTTTTTTCAAATCTGGTTCGTGGTGGTTTTGTGGTTGTTCATGGTGTTGTTGTTGGTGGTGGTGGAGGGGGGGTGGTGTCGTTTTTTTTCGTTGGGCGGTGGCCGTGGGTGTGGTTTAGATGGATGGTGGTCGTTTTTTTTTTTCAGATTTAGTGTTACTTTTTTTTCTGATTTTTCCACGGTGGTTGTAGACCTGCGGTGGAGGCGGTTGGGGTGGTGAAGTCGTGTGGGGTGGTGGGTCAGTCGTGGGGGTCGTGGTGAGTCAGGCGTGGGACTCGTGGTGGGTGTTGGTGGTGGTGGTTAGCGGTGTCGATGACGGTGGATGGATTAAAGTCACACATATCGGCCTTATAAACTTTATATATATAAAATCACTCGTATATCATTAAAGTTTCACTCATATACCATTAAAGTTTCACGCGTAGACCATTAAAGTTTCATTCATAAATCAGTTACATATTACATAAATTCAAATTTTTATATTAGGAAATGGCATAAAAAGACTAAAGTTTCACTCGTCTATATATATATATATATATATATATATATATATATATATATATATATATATATATATATATATAT
>JAOWBH010149585.1:0-12306 GCA_028566215.1 Silene coronaria | reverse complement strand
GTACAGGGTATTTCATGATGGATTTACTTCATTACTTTGTGTTTAAACCAGATGATGTGCTCTTCATTGCACATCATTTAGCAACACTGTTTACTCTTCTTACCTGCAGGTTTTTGGTTAATCATGGTGCTTTTGCAATCTTGGTTATTCTTGTTATTGCTGAGGTTACTAGTGCTTGTCAGAATGTTTGGTCTTTAGCTAGGTTAAGAAAGAATGATCTGGCTATTGCTGTTAAGGTGTATGATTTCTTGGTACCGGAATTTTACGCGTTTTATACGATTGCTAGAGGTGTGTTTGCACCTTTGTTTGTGATTAAGATGGGGCTGGTTTATACCAGTGGTGTTGTGGATGATGTGATTCCTACTTGGGTTTGGTGTTCTTGGATGATGCTTACTGTTTCTGGTATCTTTGCTAGTTTGTTGTGGATTTTGAGTCATTGGATTGTGTTCTTCAAAGAAAAGATGAGCAAACAGCATTAGTTGGGTCGGGTCCGTGTTAATGAAAAGCACTCTGGCGACTCAGTTCTCAGACAAACTCGGTTCCTGCACTGTTGCAGACGATTCAGTTCAAGGATCGGCCAACTGAACCTGAACTGTACAACATGGAAGTTGATTAGTGTAGGTAGTACTGTATTTTAGGACAGTAAGCATCTGTAATTCTTGGGTATGCTTGTATGCTTCCTGGTAATTGTAAATAGCACAGTAAGCTCCTGTAATTCTTGGGTATGCCTAGATAGTTTGTGTACATAATTTGGTACTCTTGATGCAGTTCAGATAATTGAGAAAGATGTATTAGTTTGTGATGTTTCGACTTTCAGAATTTCGTTTCATCTATATAATCTTGAAACTGTAATCAATTTTCGGACCAGTCCTCTGAACCCATGTTACATGGTTACGAACTTACAACAGTGCCTATAGATGCTGTAATGCTGTATACCTTACAAATTTACAATCTTTCGAAACTAGATTTTATAACTTTCACAAGTTACACCTGCCAGACACGATATACCAGCTTATTAATCCTATAATAAAATCAAGATTGTACAAGACTTTTGCTGTCTCCCAGTTTGAGTAAGCAATGAAATTGGTTAGTCTGCCCAGAAAATATTTGTCAAGTTCAGCCCAAGTGTCGATTGTCCGTTGCTGCTTTGGTTACCATCCATTTCTGAAGATCAGAATGTACGACTTTGATAAATGTTCAGTGAGCTCAAATCTGCTTATGCATAATAACTTTGATAATTCTGGAATTCCCACAGTGAATGCTGATATATCCGGCTTGCCAGGATGCATGGTAATGGAGCTACAAATATGTACCACCTCCTATACCCTTTGCTAGTCTCTCAGGATTCACAAAAATATTTAGCTTGGTCTTGTGTTTCGCCTAACACAATGATTGAAAGCACTTGCAAGACAAGGTAGAATGATGTAATTTTACCAAGGCACATGGTCATCGACTGACACGACTTGTCACTCGTACTTGGTTAAAGTTATCAAAGACACTAGTGCTTATCCAAGCATCAGACTTTGCTCCTTTTTCTTGTGTGAAAAATATCACGAGTTAACTCATCCAAAGACAGCATAGAGATTGAAAAAATTCTTCTCCCAAGTGTCCTAGAGACTGTCTGAACCTGAAACTTGCGAGTTGCGACACTTGACCTGTGCTTGCACATTAGAGACTCCAACAAGCCATGGAAAAGGATTTAATGGACATTAACTTGGCAAAAGGAGTCAAGTCAAGTGCTAAGAGAAGGATTTGAGGAACTGAAGTAGCACTTCAAGCTTCTGGTGAAATAGAAGAGTGCAGTGGAACTCCCTCAGCTGGTGGATGCAGCGGATAAAGACTGTTACAGGACCAAGGGAATAGAAATGCAACACTAATACCTTCTAAGAAATAGCATGTCTGGTATAAATTCTCAGCAAAGAGAAAGCATGCAGATTCTGCGTTGCCAATCTGCTTAAACGGTCTCCTCATGATCCATCTTTTGGATTCCTCGAGTTTCTTCTCCCCAAGATGTTTTAAATAGCCATATCAGCATCCAACCGTCATCTGCAAGATAAATTTATGTACAGAACGTCTTGTAGGCACATATAACACAGACTCATACGAACTATTGTGAAGCTTAAGCCGATTTGGTGCGCTCTTTTCTTTCAGTCCACGAAATACTGTCCAGAAGACCGAATGGAGCGTCTCTGGGAGTGAAGGGAGCCAATGGGCAATTTTGACGTTAATGGATATTGAACCCAATTCAGGAGTCCCATTCCTCAGGGCCTCAGTGACCTTAACAACTTGGTTAGCTAACCTGTGAAGCATGTAAATCAGAGATAAGTATACAGTTATCAGTCAGCAGATCCAACAGTTTCTTGTGTATTGTTTTCGTGAAGCATAATATGATTAACAGAAATGAAGGTCTATAAAGCAAAATGGATTTGTAGTACTTTATGCTTTACATGCACAGAAAGAACCGACTTCTGTTGCGTCAAATAATCCTGGATTGGTGAGACTGGTAATAATCTGGCGAGGAGGAACAGTTGTGTCAGATTATACTAGGGGAGACTGTCATTCACATACCTGGTCTTTAAGCTCAGGAGGTTCTATGTCAAAAAGAGGGTGACGAAAAAACAATTAGATAATTTGACTTGTTATACTATTTTCAAACACTATATATGTGATATACAGTAGAAGATACGAAGGAGAACATACCTAAGGGAAAACAAAATCATGGTTAGCATCTCTTAGTAGAGGGTACCAAAAGCACACGAGTGGAAGAACCCAACACGGTCTCTTAACCGGAATACAAGGCAAGACAATAAAGAGTTTTGAGGACCGCAACCTTGTTAATTGTTATGATCTATTTTTAAATGATACAATGCAGCCAGCAAACTACTTCTAAATTATTTTCAACACTGAAAATGCGCTCTTTCCCGTGTACGTCCATCCCCTTATCAGACACCCACCTTAAATATTAGGTACCGGTACCCCAGAAGCTAACAATGCTCATATGTACTTCTAGGGAGTGAGTAGGTATGCACGAGTTTCTTTTTGGCCCTTTTCAGATTACAACAGTTGCGTAAAGATATAGTTTTTCTTACCAAAGACATGTCGAACACTCGAACAGGGTATGTGATTATGAGTTGGATAGACCCATTTCATCAACTGCTTGTCTCTTCCAAGACTGAAGGTCATAGTCAGACTCGGTCAAGGAATAAAAGCTCAGTTTCATTGAAAAATAAGCATTGAAGCATCAATAATTCAATACCTGCTCCAGAAAAAAGGAATACTGTCTCATTTTTTTCAGTTCAAGACGCACATTTTTCATATTACTGTTTAGTATCCTCAAGTTTGACTTAAATTTAACAAAAAACTCGTGTAAGATGGTTTTACACAAATTTATCGTGAAACGGGATCTTTTAGCAACCACTTTTAAGTTTTACCCACTAATAGGGTTGCGTTTGGATCCCGTTTAATAGTTATATTAGTGTAAAACCGTCTTACACAAGACTAACTCAAAATTTAAAATTCCCTCAAACTCGAAACCTGACACCAAGACAACAGTATATTCGCGCTATGAACTAGTACGATTTGCGAACATCTCTTATGAAGCAAATATCAGCTAAACATTGCACGTTTCTAACTTTTTACCTCTATGATCATCAAAATTATGAAATTACCACCATTAATCTCAGATTCAGAAAATTAAAACTTCTAAATTACAAAATCTCACCAAAAATTTACCATAATTGATCAAAAACAAGCAAATTAAATATATTTAATTTACAAGAACAAAGGAAAAAAAGGATTAAAGACAAATATGAAGATGAATTTGACGAAGATGAGACGAAAGCGGAAAATTAAATTAAATTTAATATTGATTACATTTCTGAGAAGAACATGTTCATCATCGATCATGAACTGAGTTCGATTGAATTCAGCTTTGATTTCTGATTCAATTGCATTTTTGAAAATCTAGGGTTTCAAAAATTTGGGGATTTTGTTAGGAGTTGTTAAATTGGCGGGAAAATTGATGGCGGACATGGGCTCGGTTATCATACCGTAGGGCCATGACAATTGGGCCAAAAGCCTTGTATAAGTCCGTCCTATAGCATAAGACGGCTCAAGACGGAAACTAATCCGACATGTTCAAAAAAAAAAAAAATAAAGCAACAAATATGCTTGTGTTTGTGTATTTTTATTTTTAATTTTATAATGTGAGACGTATTTAATTAATAATTACTACCAATCATTTAAAAGAATATTAAGATCTCATCGGAGTTTATATGTTTATAGGTTCACCGAGTTTCTTAGTTGGTCTAGATATTAATAAAAAATTACGTCGAAAAATGCATCTATTTCTATTTATAATATCGAGTAATAAATATATGTGATTGTTTGGTTACAAGCTGCGGAGTACATGTCAATATAGAAGGCTACCCTTAGAAGACAAGCCGCCGGCAGCTACGGTTAACCCTTTTATAGGAAACCGGATCTTCCGGTTGGACCGGCTCAACCGCTAAGCCTTGTGCTCCAAAGCAAAAGTATTGATTCATCAAACTTTTACTAAATGAACTTACTCTCCTATGCTTGTCATCCATTGGCATTGATCTCCCACCACTTAACGGTCCACTGTAAAATTTGGATCCGGATCCTGTACGAGTTTTATTTACTGAAGTCGGCGAAGATACCAATGATTCTAAATACGGTGTTGAAGGAGAACGCTTTGCTTGAATCACCCCATGCGTTAAACTTGCAGCAAATTTCTCCCTGGCTGATGGGCTCGGAAACTTGCCCATGTTCGAGAATCTTTGCCTGAGTGAGACTGGTTTGTCATCCAAAACCGATTTAGTCTCATTGCTCTCGTCTTTAGGCTTCCCCTTTGACCATTGGAGGAGGGACTTTAACCGGTTTGAACCGGAATTAGTAGAACCAGACTTTTTAATCCCGTTACTCAGGTTGAAATGGGTGGGTGTTAGTTCACTTGAGCATGAACTGAATCTGCTACTTGGCAATTCACAACTAATGTCAGAGTCAAACCCGTCTCCTGTACAAGAGAGAAGCTCTCCATCAGGGAATCGGAAAGAAGTCCCGGGACTAGTTCCGATGCCCTGAATTTTCAAGAGTCTGCCACATGCACTACTTCTTGATGCAGTGTTGGGATCGTTCCAGCCCCCGCCAGAAGCTATTTGCTTTATTGAAGTCTCAGATATAGCAGTTTTGTGACGGTGTTTCAGGAGATCTAGAGGTGTCGACCCATCAAGATCCCGGATATTCAAATTCATCGAAGGGTCGCCCATTAGTAGATCCACGACATTGCATGGAACATTCTCTGTAATAGCAACGTGAAGGGCGGTTTTACCTTCGTTGTTTGTAATATTGACGAGGTCTTTCAATGTAATGATCTTGTTGTTTACTAGCTGCTTCATGAGCTCCATTTGCTGATCAATTCGATGGAAATGTGGCGCTCGAAAACCAACCACAACCATGTGCAGAAAAGTATCTCCATTATTGTTTCTCGATGTAGCTAACAAGGGAGATGCTAGGGCGAGAGTCTCAACTACAGAAGAGTATCCTTTATATGCAGCAACATGTAGTGCAGTATTTCCCTGATTATCAGTCATGTCGATGATATCATACGTTCTAATCAAATGGTTTACCACCTGCAACAACAAAATTGACGGGGTTCATAGAATTCCAACATACTCTGTATATTACACGTAATAAATAATCACGGCGCCAAAAAATGGTTTCATTCTGTCTTAAATTGCCTGATTTCGGCTGTTGCTCTGTAAGTGTAAATTCGATCCAAACAGGTCACAAACTCACAATGTGGCATCATGTTCAAAATCCGATACCATGTCAATATCTTTAGCTGAACATTATTAAGAATGCAAACATCCCTAAATTCACTAACAAAGTAACAAAGACAAAATTTACGGACAAAATAAAATACCGAATACCGAGTAAGAAATAATCTCACCTCAACCTGGCCTCTACCAGCAGCAGAATGCAAGATAGTGTAACCCTGGGCATCTCTATAACACGAAACATCGGAACACTCCAAAAGAAGATCATTAAGAATCTCCAAATTCCCTCCTCTTGCAGCAGCATGGACTGCCCTACTCATCATCTCTTCCACAAAATTCTCGTCAGCATCGGAACTGCCCTTGTTTACATCCATAGCATACTCAAGCAACAGCCTGAAAACCTCGGAATTCCGACTCCGTGCAGCCGCATACAGAATGTCGGTAATACCATACTCACCTTCCCCAAACACAGCAAGGGGGTCTCTCTCAAGCAAGTCCTTAACAAATGCCACATCACCAGCTGAGCTGGCAGTGTAAAGAAGCCACCCACCATACCCTGCACGGATAAGCGTGTTTTGCTGATCCACATTGCCATTCTTAGGCTCACAGTCCAAAAGGAGGCTCCTTGCAACCTTGGCCCGACAACGAGCCACGCGATTGCGTGCCTCAGTACCCATCCCGAGATCATCCTCCCAGACGGTTTCAAGACGGCGAATGCGTCTGAGGGAAGTGAGCTTAATGAGGAGGTTAGGATCAATGAGGAGAAGTTCCGTTACTAAGTCACACATACCATTGGCAGATGCCCAATCTATGGGAGTAGCATACCACCATTGATCCCCTGTGCTCTCCCAACAAAGTGGGAAAACCCGATTCGCCATTTTTGTAGAACTAAGAATGGAGACTCGGAGAAAACTAGGAAATGAAAGAGGGTCACATACACATCTATAAAGTATGAACTATAAAAGACAGCAATTTATGAGGGAAAGAGGTGGGGCAACTAACATTTTTATACTTTTGTCTTCTGTAGATTTTACCCAATGTGGCATATAATTATGTTATATTCCCTCCGTTCTATTTATTTGTTTATATTTGCTTTTAAGACGGTCTTTTAGGAGAATCGTAAACAAGTTGTGTTGGGAGACTTTAAAGCAACTCATAAGCAAGTAGATTTCTAATTATACCCATGTTACGGTGGGCCCTCTCGGCATCAAATTTGAAAAGTTACTAGGCATTTTGGTTACTTAACAAAGAAAATCGTAAACAATCAAATGGAATAGACTAATAGAGGAACTATGCAGGTTGATCATATTCTAGAAGATCGACCTAATTTCCTTTCGTTACGGGAAAAAGAGAGAGTATGCAGGCATTTTCATTCAGATGGTAGCATAGCTATCTCACCAGACATGAAAGGAATTAAGATTCTATAATGCCCGTGAATACTGGATCCTCCTGAAAGTGAAAATGACACAACACCACCAAAACTGTGATAATGAAACTGTGAAAGACTGAAAGTGAAATAGCAACCTCCTTCAAGCTGACCTATTTCCTGCTGATTCCGACACATGAACATACACTCGAATCCGATATCCAAACTTGAGTAAAACACCAAATCAACTAATAACATCAACTACGCTAGAAACAGACTGTCTTACAATATGAAACGGTATTTTATCAATAAATGAGTGTGTAATAAAAAAGACGGTCTTACATCTAAACCTGGCAAAATCAACTCGATCCGAGACCCGAAATTGACCCGAACAACGACAACCGAATGTGGCCCGAAACCCGAAATGACCAGACCCGACCCGAACATGACCCGAGGTTTGTTGACCCGAACCTGACCCGTAGGCCCGAAACCACCCGACCAGAAAATGACCCGACAAAACATAACTCTAATTGATCGAAAAAGAATTGAAATAACGCGAAATGATAATAAATGTACTTTATCTCTCTTAATTATTGACCCGAAATTAACCCGAACCGATAATATCATGTACTTTATCTGGGTAAGTACAAAACACCCGAAATTAACCCGACCCGACTAACATACTCGAAAAACACCCGAAACCCGAACTAACCCGACCCGATAATATCATAAACCCAAACTAACCCGACCCGAATTAGCTCGACCCGATTGACCCGTTTGCCAGGTCTACTTACATTACAAGACGGACTCAGATATAACATTATATAAAGTACAAAAAAGACAGTTCTTTATGGCATATAGTAAGTGTATGAGAGGATCCAACATGCATATTGTTGGATGAAAGTTAACAAAGTGTAACTTCTACTGTATTCAATAATGCATCCTATTAACCTAATAAAGGCACCAACTTTGACTACCTTAGGGGGTCCACTGCTCCACACTCCACATGCCAGACTTTACCAAGTGACAGAAATTCTAGGAACTCCGCATTTTTCTCTCAATCTCTGTATTTTTTATTCAACAAGTCTCCCTTTTAACGGGTATATTCGTCACAAACTTGTGACGGGTCAAATAAGCTCACATGGGTAGATAAGACAAAAGTAAAAGTGCCTAGGGAATCATAAATGACTTGTCTTTATCTAGCTAAGTGAATTTTATTTGACCCGATATTTATTTGTCAGCAAATTATACTATGCGACTGTTGTATAGCGCGACTGATGTAAAAATAATAATCCTTTTACAATAAATAACGACTATTTTATGTTAATAAAATGTTCCAACTTTTATTATCAAAAGTTGAACAATTTTTATCATAAAATAGTCAATTTCCCGTCGCACCATACATCGGCCGTACCCAATAACAAGTGATATTTGTCTCTGCTGCTCTAAATTGGTGTCATAATTCACTCATATTATTATTACTGAAGTGCTTCTTGGATCCAGAAAATTGATTCTTCTCTCTTTTACTTTATTTTTTTAATCTTATCAAACAAGGTTCATGCCATGTGAGCTGAAATATTCTAATTCCAGATCCAATTCAGGCATCCAATGTAAATAATACCACAAGATTAGATACTAACAGCCACAAGCCCGCAAGGCTCGGATTTATACTCGCTCCGTTCCATTTACAATGGCATACAAAGTACGAGTATTAATTTGGGTAGTCGAGCTATGTCGACTTTCAGTGATGGGCGGTTTATTTTGAGACTCGAATGTGACAAGTCGACATTAGTTAACAACCAACGTGATATGAGGACAATGTAAATGGGATGCCTGTTGTAGCATTTACGACAAATGTATCTACAACCGGGTCTTAGATGGTCGATATTTAAGCACAATACCAAAGGGTAAATGGGTGATCTACAAACTGTAGGAAAGGATAAGAGAAAAAAAAGTTTTACAAACAGTAGAATAATAATGGAGGTTGGAATATTTGAAGATAGGTGCATAAGAAGAATGTGAACTAGAATTAAATGCATACCCAAGATGTACATCTGAAAATAGTGAGTCTGTCGGACGAAGAGTCACCGACTGAATCCAAGATATCAATTCCATAATCCATACCCGAATTTAATGGCACAGCTGATGTACAACAGTACAAGAATGAAAACAATGTTTCTTGTTCCCTAGCAACTTGCTGCATATTTAGAGTTTGCATGTAGAATTGCTGATTTTTAGTTATCTCCGCCACGGGCAGTAAAATTTCGGTACATGGCTCAAACTTGAGGGTCGAGGGTTCGAACCTTGGCACCCTATTTTTTTTGGCTTGAGATTTTCGTCTTTCTGAATAGATTTAATTTGGCTGATTAGAAGGTTCCTCGAAAATATAAATGTGCACCTGAGAAAACAATGGAAAAACTGTGAGAGAAGATAAACAGTAATCGAAAACGCGGCCAATCAGAAAGATTAGCTTAGAGCAGTTCATCTAAACCTTCTTCATCAACCTTACATAAACCACCTTGAAAAGAACAGCATTGCAAATAGGAGAAATACACCAGCAATAGGAGATATCAATACTGCAAGTCTGCAACATCAGTTAGAACTCGGAAGAATTTTCAGTTACAGCACTGTAATTTAGTTAACATCCGTGTTTGCAGGAATCAAATATTGGTATGAGTTTAGACTTAATTAGAATGTAAAGACTTCAAACTATGTAAGCTAAACATTACAAGCAAATTTTCATCATTATATCCATTTCAACCCCATTCTTTCGACCAAGACCCCACTATTCCCAGCCAAGTGATTTTACTTACTGGATTTACAGGTTCTGGTTTGATGAACTATACCATTCAGATTCAAAAGTTATCACGACAAGGGAATATGAGTAATCACCATTAATTGTAACCCTGTCCTTTAAGAAACTTATCCACATATTCTCTATATGTTACGGAATGCTTTTGATTAGATGTTCAATTACTTCCACATAGTATATGCTTACAAAATTATATACGAAAAATGCAAGCTATACAATTAACGAATTTCAAAAATACCTTTTGCAATAGGACAATGAGAGATCATGTCTGAACAAGCAGAATGGAATTTCAACATTGTAATTGTTCAGTTGACTACATTTTTTTGGAATCTCTCGGCTGTTTCATGTAATTGTCAATCTTTTCAGCAGCCTCAGACATGCTCTTCTGGTTGTGGACTTCATCAAGCAACAAACGACATGTATCACGCCTTAATATAATCCCCTTATCAATCATCTCCTCGAAAAGTCGGAAAGCCCACTCACACTTCTTAATTCTACAAAGGCCATGTATCAATAGTGAATATGTTGAAACGTCAAGGCTCAGATGATGCTTAGTTATCATAACATCGAGCAGTTCGCTCAAACGATCTGTCATCTCCAATTTGAGACAGACCTTTAGCAATGGATCGAATGTCTGAAGATCAGGCTTACAAATCGCTGACTTCTCTAAATCTTCTAGTATGTTAAAAGCCACGTGTTCTTGACTGTGATAGCAGAACCCAGCAATTAATGTATTGTATGTTTCAGTATTTGGAGGCACGCCATTCTTAGGCATTTCAACTTTAAAAATATCATAGCCTTCCCTTATAAGACCGGCTTTTCCCATGGTATGGATTAATACATTATAAAAGGTAGTGTCAACTTTACATCCAGATAATATCACTGAGTCACCCACCTTTAAGGCATCTACAAGTTTACCAGCCTTCGCTAAAAAGCTAATTATAGTTGTGTAAGTGACGACACTAGGTTGACATCCTTGAACTTTCATTACATCAAGTAACTCGTAAACCTTATCCCAGTGATGCAACTTACAATACGCCTTAATGATAGATGAATAGCTAATCACACAAGGAGTAAATCCATACCCTACCATCTCTTGAAGGGTCCAATCTGCTTCTTCAACCCGTTTGATTTTACACCAACCATGTATAAAAATATTGAATGTGTGCAAACTAGGCGAAATGTGTGATTTAAGCTCCATGAAGATCACACGGGCCATCTCAACTTGTTTCTCTTTACAGAGCGTATCAAGCAACAAATTCATAGACTCCGTATTCTTCTCCAATCCAAATGTTCTCAACTCATCAAACGTCCTCACAGTATCCCTCCACCGACGCGCCCCAGCAAACCTCCTCATCATTTTAGTAACAGTATTTATCGACACCAAATTTCTCTCACGCATTTCACTCACTAGCATCCTCATCTTATCAAACTGCCAAGCCTTCCCTAATATATCCATCATCAAATCATATGTTTCAGGCAAATGCTCATAACAAGACCGCGATTCTGCCCATCTAAAAATGCCCAATGCAGCTTTCCAATCATCCCTAAAACGACATAGCAACAAATCCACAAAATCATGACTCAGACTAATACCCTGACAAAACTCATCAGTTGCCAACGAACTCGAAATCTCCTCCTCACTCTTACCAACATGAATCTTTCTGATAACCTCTTCAACCTCAGATGATCTTAATTTCCCCTCAAATTGGCCATCTGGGTAAGTACAAAAACCCGATATTTCGACATAACAACAATCATACTTCACACTAATTGCAGATTTAATCAACAAATTCCTAAACCCTTTATTCAAATTATGTCTATTACATAAATCTCACCAACAAGTGCTGCATTTTGAGTGATACTGATAATAAACAATCTCCTGTACAATAAAAACCCACTAAATTAAACAAAAACAACTAAAAATCCAAACTTTTTCACAACAAAATTAACCCAAAACAGTAAATACCCAGATTTATAATGATAGTCCTAAAATCAATTAAAACAAACAGCAAATACCCAGAATTTTAATTACCCTAATTACAAATAAACAGTAAGATAATATTGTTACGAAGTTGGTATTAGAAATTACCTGAATTTTAAGCTGCGGAAAATGAAATTACTGGAGAGTTTAAAGCAAATTTTTAATTTAGGTTTGTATACAAAAATACAATGGTGTTGCCAGGCTTCGAACCGGAGACCAAAATTAGGTTCGACTCTCGGACTCAAATGGGTTAAATTGGTTAGGCATAACTTTTTTTCATATATATGTAATAATTTTATTTTTCTCATTTATCTTGTTTGACTCGTGTCCGGGTTAAGACAGATAA
>JAOWBH010149574.1:0-12308 GCA_028566215.1 Silene coronaria | reverse complement strand
GAGGGGAAAACTGCTGATATGAAATTATGAATGGTTACCCACGTAAAAAAACATTAGTACCTAGGGGAAAATGCTTTTTGCATCATGAAGTGACAGTCAATAGTTGTATTACGCTCTTTGTCCCAGTCATTTGTTTACCTTTAATTAAACCCAACTCTCACAGAATAACAAAGGTAATAAAATGAAAAATGATTGGGACGGTGGGAGTAATTCCAATAGTTTTTCTTTCGACCTTGTTGATTGTGAATTGTGATATGAAATTTCTTAATTTCTGGTTGTTTGGTTTTTTAAGGCATTTGGTTCTAGAGAAGAATAGAGTGTTGATGATCAAGCTATATCCAGAGATTTTCAAATTAAGTAAAGAAAATCCACCAATTGCATCTTTCATCATCCGTGTCTTATCTTACGTCGGTGACCGTAAGCCCCTCGTCCATCCCGGTACTTCCTCCGTTTAGTCACTTTTATAACGTTTTCCTTATTTGACTATCTCGGATATTATTTTACATTTCCAGCACAACCCGGAAAATTATAATTAGACAAAAAAGAGGACATAAGCCAAATTATTTTATTTCTTTTGGATGGAAGGTAGTTCATCAAAATACTATTTTGGTAGTATCCTAAATGTTTATGTTATGGGACAATGGACTAAATCCTTAATAGTCCCCACATTATATGGATTGTAGTTATCAATGATATACAAACCCATACTTCTAAATAGTAATATCACAAATACTCATGAAATGATTAAATACAATGATTTGGCATGTTACGGTCCATACATTCGTCTCGATTTTATTATTGCTTGTCATTTTCAATAATGTAATAAATTTGTGCAGAAATAAGAGATCAACAACTCAAAAGTACCGACGACTTTGTTTGGCCACTTGATCTTCAGCTTCTTGGAGGAAAGTTCATCATTGACGTTGAATTTCTTGACTTAAAGACTGTTTCTCCACAAGTATGCCTCAAACATTTATCACTTGTCACATAATTTTTATAAGGGTTCGATTTTCTGTGTGCTGGTCTTGCCTCCGGAACCTTTTTGATAGTGTTAAGTGTCCAACACAGACAAAATGACGTAAACTTATAAGATCTAATATGTGATACCGTGATGGGTGCAGTTTTTTGTGTACATTCTTACATTTTTTCATTCTTTAATCTCATCTCATGGCGCCCTATCATTGTCCTTTGGAAATAAACATTTGCTTTCGAATAAAATAAATTTTTCCCATGATCGTTCCTTAGGCATTCCCTCATCTAATAGTGTTGGTGCTTCTTGGCCATTCAATTATAGTGTCAACCACAATCGCGAACCCAAGCGGAGCTAGCAGAGGGCGGCTGTCCCCTTAAGCAACGAATTTTTATTTTTTTTCTTGGTTTACATTACTGCATTATTCGGCCGTCCTCTTTAAATTTTTCATTCCCTGATTAGAAATCCTGATGCCGCTGCTAGTTAAGCTGAAGTTATTGAACTGCTTGGCAAAATGCCTCAAAATGTATCTATAACATGTTAACAGGGCGGAGAGCCGTACTCCATTTGGGCTGAAGGACAAACCCAGAAAAGATCTAACACTGCAGCCCTCACTTGCCTTAACCACATGCTGACAAAGGGTATCTACACCGACATCACGATCAACACGTCCGACGGGTCAGTCGGGGCGCACAGGGCTGTCCTTGCAGCACGGTCCCCAGTCTTCCAGACCATGTTCGCCCACGACCTCCAAGAGAAGGAGTACTCTACCATCAACATTTCAGACATGTCAGTTGAGTCATGCCAAGCTTTCCTCAGCTACATCTACGGCACTATTGACCCTAATGATTTCAGGTCACACCGCCTTGCTCTTCTGCGCGCTGCTGATAAGTATGATGTTTCCGACCTGAAGGAGGCGTGCCATGAGAGCCTCCTTGAGGACATTGATGCCAAGAATGTCCTAGAAAGGTTGCAGAATGCAGCTTTGTATCAGCTTCCCGAGCTTAAGGATAATTGTCTGAAGTATTTGGTCAAGTTTGGTAAGATTTTCGACATTCGTGATGACTTCAATGTGTTCCTTCAATGTGCTGATAGAGATTTGATTACTGAAGTCTTTCAAGAAATTCTCGCGACTTGGAAAGGTTTCTAAACATTAATGGCTTCTTTCTGTTATGCGGCCAGTTTCAACAAGCTAAGGTGTACAAACTCTGGTGCTTCCATGATACATGGCTTGATTCATAGGATGGTGCTGTAAATTGTTCTCTCATTTAATTGTTCATTGCTGCATTCTTTTTAAGATTGGAATTTATTGTTTCGTGGTTTGATGTAAATACATGTGATCTACGCGATAACAGCAATACTAGTGTGGCTGTTGGTTGTGGAGTAATAGGGTCGATTTATGCAACCTTCTCCATGTAATGAAATTACAAGAAAATGCATTATCCATAAATAGCAACTCAACTAATTATTTACATTTGGTTTCTAGTCGTTTCCTTAAAAAGTGGTGGCAATTGTTGAATCGGTTTATATACTATTACATATCTCAATTTAGCAACCATTTCACGACAGCAAATATTAGAACATATGAATGAAGCATTGTACAGGAATAAACTAGAAGAGGAGGTTAATCAAATTCATCACACACTGGCTTTCTGAGACAGCAAAGGGGCAGTGCCAGCTACGATCGACTGAGAAGACGAGCTTGTGGTGGCAGTGCTGCCTGTGTACGCGGATGAGGAGTCGAGGCAGAATACATCCATATTCATAGGAGGCGCAAAATAAGTAGGAACCGGTAACTTTGAGGGTAAAATTGGCAAAGGAGAATCCTGGTTTAGAACATTTAGAACCTGTCTAATGGAAGGTCTTTGACTGTAGTCTGGATGACAACACCACAAACCCACCACCGTTAGGCATTCAACTTGCTGTGTTTCAAAGATTCCTTCGAGTCGTTCATCGACAGCCTCCAGAAGAATACCTTTCCCGTACAGGGTCCATACCCATTCTACCATTCGGACCTTACTTGGGTCTAACTTGGACTCAACAGGCCGCCTTCCACATGCGATTTCAAGGGCAACCACACCAAAACTGTAAACATCTGATTCTTTGTTTGCCTTTCCTGTGACGAGACATTCTGGAGCCATGTAGCCTAGAGTACCGGCTAAAACAGTTGTTTGTGATCCAGCTAAGCCGTGATCAACTAGTCTTGCTAGCCCAAAATCTCCGAGTTTTGCATTGAAATTGGAATCAAGCATGACATTACTTGATTTGATGTCTCTATGTACTACACATTGTTCCCATTCTTCATGGAGATACAGCAAAGCCGATGCCAATCCATGGGCAACTTTGTACCTAACTGTCCAAGGCAATGCATCCTTCACGCCGCCATAAAGATGGTAATCAAGACTTCCATTTGGCATAAACTCGTAAACAAGAAGCAATTGACCTCGTTCATGGGACCACCCGAGAAGCTGAACCAAATTCCTGTGCCTCACTCGGCTAATAATCTTCACCTCAGATATAAATTCCTTTTTGCCTTGTTTAGATCCACTTGAGATCCTCTTTACCGCGATTTCTCTACTAGGGTCACCCAAGAAACCAAAGTAAACCCCTCCAAAACCTCCCTCTCCTAGCTTCCCTTCCGCTGCAAAGTTGTTGGTCGCTCGACTGAGTTCCTGATACGTAAACCTCTTAGGCCCGGTACCTTTCTCAAAGTCATCATCATCATCATCCTCATTGAAATCAATTTCATCATTTTCGATACCCAGACCTGGACCTGGACCTGGACCCAGTACCCTTCCAGGCCTACAAAAACACCAAAGTATACCCAATACTACAAGTAAGACGAAAATACCCCCCACCACACCAGCAATCAATCCAGCCTTGCCAGGGTTCTTAGGTATTGGGCTTTGAGGAGGCGGCGGTCCCAACATTGGGCTACTAGGCCCAAGTGATGAACCACCATCATCGGCTTCTGGCAAAGTTGAGTTGAAGTCCCAAGAAAGAATGTTATGAATCTCGGTACTTAACCCTGTAGAACCAGAGAAACCAACTTGGATTTTCTCAGGCAAGATAGTGGTAAGGTCAACAATATATGAAAGGGTAGAATTGCCACCAAAAACAGGGTTATCAGCATAAGTTAGGAAAACACTCAGATTCTTTGTAGAAGAATCATATGTTATCCAAGCATTCGCTGTCGAACCATTCTTGATGCTACTCTTCCAAGTGACATTAGCTACTGAAACTATGGAATTGACATTTATACCAACATGATCAGCGCTTGGGTCCCAAGTATTCCGGTAACTGTCAAATTCGACAGCTACAAAGTTGTTTTTGGTTGTATCATTATATGATTGTTCAGAAACTAAGCCGAGATAGCCACCGGCTGAGCCGTCAGGAACTGAAGAGTTAACAGGTGCAAGGAAAAAAGTGAGACCATCACCATAGTTAGAAGTGTTGTCAACCGCTTTGATGATGAATGAAAAATGAGTGATAAAACTGGTGACCTTGTTCGTGGTTTGGTCCCAAAGCTGGACTGGCCGAGAGTAGTACGCTCTGCCTACACTGCCTCCAAGGGAGGAATCTAGTTGATTTTTTGTTAACTGAATCACTCGGCTAGAAGCAAACGAATCGTTCAAGAAGACAATGTCGCGATTGTTTGGGCTAAAACTAGTAAAATTGAACGACAATGATATTGTACACGGAGTAATAAACAATAATAAGAGAAGCGTAATTTGAAAGGCGTAAATTTGAATTTTTTTTGGTAGAAAATGAGAGGAACATAAGCTGCTGGGATTCAAATGATCCATTTCTGGAGAAAGATGAATTTGATGCAAGAAAATCAAGCAGGAAAGGAAATTAATTTGATTTTCCTGCAACATATAAAATGCTTCATATATAATAAAACCCGCTATGACTATATTAATTAATGTTTGAAACAGTAGAGTTTTTGAATCTGGCTGAGTCTCCTGCGAACTGGTCTCTGGTCATATCATACAGGTGGAATACTAATTGAGTCCGTCCCCTTCAATCCTTCATCAAGTGGAACATGTAAGTCTCCATATTTTGCATGAAATTTGTCCGTCTTAATCGGGTATCTCAAGGAACTAGGGGCGCTCAAAAGTGCGGGTCAGCCCGGTCCGCTTTACGGGTCAATTTTGGCCCGGCCCGGCCTGACCCGCCACCATTCGCGGGCTGGTTTTAGGCCCCATATCACTCAGCCCGTGCAGTCCAGGCCTGTCCCCAAAGCCCACTCCCCGAGCCACCCTTCACTCGGCCCAGCCCACCCCCAACTCGGGCCGGTTTCGTGTTCCCCAAATCCGGCCCGACCGACCCGCACACCTACCCATCCCTACAAGGTATATAAGATGTATTTGTCTAATGGTTAAGAATTAGAGTATAACTAGGTTCAAATGTCAGCTCTGATTATATTGTAGTGCAAATGTGATTCTGAACCAGAAAAATCAATCGTCTTGCGGTTAATAACTATGTTCAATTTTATGTTGAGTAGGTGACTGAAATTGAAGTTAACAAATGCTGAAAATTTAATGCTTCGGCCTGGCCCGACCCATGATCACCTCTACAACAATTGATCCAACGACAAATCAAAGCACTACGGCAATCATCATCCTCCGCTTCGTACCCCAGTAGTCTAGTGTCAACTTCACAACAAACCAAAACACCATACCCTTTTCATAAATCGACCACGCCAAGTTGATGGTGGTTCGAAATGGTGATTGATATCGAGTCTAGTGATCCGAAAATGGCAAGAGGAGAACAAGTGGTGTTGGTCGTAGTTGATTTAGGGGCGGGGCCATGGTGGCTTGATTGCGTTTACAGTGGGTGGTCGAAGGTAGAATTGGACGAAGCTAAAAGAGGTGGCATTGAACATCGACTCGTGGTTGATTTTGTGGTAGAGCAAATTGGCTATGGTGTATAAGAGAACAATAAGAATTTGTGAAAGCTTGATTTTATTAACAAGACATTACAATCTATTTATAGTATAATAGTTCTAGCTAGGTTAACAATAATTAGGAAAATACAAGATATGGAAAAACCAGTACAAAGATTAGAAACTTGGAATACAAGAATTTACTAAAACAATATGAAAGAATATTGCTAGATATTAGTTTCCTTAATACGCCCCGACAAGTTGGACAATCCGCAGGATAGACCAATCTTGGACAACAGAGAAATGAAACGAGGACGTGGTAAGGGCTTAGTCAAGGCATCATCCAATTGATCAGTGGTATGCACATGCTAGACACAGATGATTTTATTACGAACATGCTCCCGGACAAAATTAAATGAAAGTGCAACGCGCTTCGTGCTGGAGTGAAATACCGGCTTTTCAGAATAGTGAGTCGCACAAGATTATTACATTAGTCAATAAATCACAGGGGTAGAAGGACAAGGCACGCCAATTCATCAAGTAACGATCGAACCCATAGAAGCTCAGCCGTGAGATCGACGATGGCTCTAAATTCAACGTAGAGGAGCGAGCAACAGTACGCTGTTTGCGAGAGACGCACGACATAGGATTCCGACCCTGATAAACAATGTAACCACTAGTAGAAATAGTCATCTTTGTCACCCGCCCAATCAGCATCGCAAAACGCATGAAGAGCAGGGGGCGTGTGAGCATGTAACTGAAGACCAAGATCACGAGAACCGTTAAGATACCGTAACAAACGCTTGAGGTCGGACCAGTGACATTCTTTAGGGTCATGTAGAAACTGGGCAAGCTTATTAACAGGGAAGACAATGTTAGGACGAGCGAGTGAAAGATATTGCAACGAACTAAGAATAGCACGATAATCACCATGAGTAGAGATGGTTGGACCGTCAGACTTGGTTAAAGGTGGGTAAGATGAGAGAGGAGTGGGGGTAGGTTTGCAGTCAAGGAAGCTGTAACGGGTGAGTAAATCGGTGATGTATTTGGTTTGGGTAAGGAGAAGACCATGACAGTTGAGAGTGACCTCAACACCTAGAAAATATGATGGAGAACCAAGATCTTTAAAAGAGAAACAGGAACTGATGTGATGAAGGAATTAAGAGAGTTGAGAGGACGAAGAGACGGTGAAAATTATGTCATCGACATAGACAAGAAGATAAAGAGAATAAGAGGGGCGAGTGAGATAGAAGAGAGACGGTGTAACACCCCCAATTATCCGGCCAAGATAATTGAAGGGTTACCATCTCGGTTTCCTGAGGTAGTTATTCCAAAACTCTAATCAAAGAACATTTTATTAAAATAAATGTTTACTGAATTACATAAATGAAATATACAATATACAAATAATGAAATACAACTCGACTAGGTCTAATCATCTATGTAGTGACTATGTACTCGACTCTAAGTCCGTAGCGCGGCCCAAACCCGATCATGCTATACACAAGCCTTTAAATCAAATTGCTCCCCATGTGATCGGAAATATCATATGGATCAACATAGGCCACCCCGAAAATATGTGACAATTTACACAACAACACAAACGTCAGTTTCAATAATACAATTAAACGTGATAGACAATAGACATGACTATGATATGCAACATGGGCATGATATGCAATTATGGATGCAACAGAAGGCACAAACCTGTATCGCCAATAACACCACTCCACCACCAACATCGATGTCAGGGACACGCCCACCGCACCCACAACCTGGTGACGGCACTACGGCGCACCCAAGTACTGGGCCCGGGAGCTAACCGGACCCCTGCCCGACGTTGCGACGCATCACAAGTCTCTCCGTACTCAAGCCATTAATGTGCACATCCCTATTGGGGTGGGAAGCCCCAATAGGCGACCTAAGTGTAGACAGTCTCCCAACCGTCTTATGTCTCCTCAACAACCATATATCCCAATCACTCCTATAATAACCACCTCCAACATCTGCCTCAATACATAACACAATATGCAACATAATGCAGCACATATAATCCACCTCATGAATCATGAGTCTCACATGCCAAACATGTTCTAACCAACAATCATTCTTTCCCATGTTATAATGCACTTCTATCCACAATTTAAGACAAACCAATAATTACCCAACATCATGATATAATACCATCATGCCAAAAACAAGGTTAACCACCAATCCTTTATACATGTTATAATGCAACTCAACCATCGTAATTGCCCCTTAATGATGCCATTATTCACTAATCATGTTAAAATGCATATGCTCAAATTATGTGAAACTAATCACAACATTAACAACAACACACAAGACAACATTAACGACAATATTGGCAACAACATTAACAGTAACATTATTATTGAAACCAAGTAGGATTAACCTACCTTTAGCATATTCCATCAAACTACACGAATCCGACCCGATTCCGCCTCACAAAATCGTCTCATCCAACAATAATCACGTAATAACTATCATAATACATCCTATACTATTATACTAACCAAAACCTATTATTTTTACTCACTAATTACTTAATAACCTTCTTCAACTATAAAGATTAAATAGAGACTTTATAAACATCGTTTAATAATTTAAATATAGGAAACAATAAGGATAATAAGAATAAGAATAAGGGTTGAATGATAAGACTTACCAAGCTTTCAAGAAACAACAATGGTGCTTAACAATGGTGAAGTGAACAAGAATAAGATGAAGATTTGTGGTGGTTTTTGAGAGGATAAGATGAGTGAGATTTTGTGTTTGAATAATAATAAGATTGTGAGAGGATGAGTGGGTTAAGGGGATAAGGATTCAGATTTCCCTCTATGATTAGTCCCTTTCAAAGGGCTCCGCAACATAATCCAACACCTAATCCCGTCCAGGATCCACTCGATCGAGTGATCGAGTCACTCGGCCGAGTAACCCTCTCACTCAGTCGAATGGCCCACTTTACTCGGCCGAGTGGACACCTACCTGGACCATGCCACAAAGTGGCACTCGGTCGAGTGCCAGGGCCACTCGACCGAGTTCCCTGCTACTCTCCCGAGTACAGACTCTAGTAATTCAATGTGTTACATGATGAGTATAGAGTGTACCACTAGTATGGTGTGACTCGGGAGGAGGTTGCTACCCAGTTTAGCCACGAGTTTGGTGCTTTTGGTCACCTTTTCTACACACCGATTAGACCTGATAAGCATGTTAGAGGTTTTCGTGGCCAGGGTGCTCAGACTGATGCTGGTGGATCTGGTTTGAGTCAGTAGTTTGGAGCCTAATCTTCTAATGTTAGTAGAGATGAGGTAGTTACTTCTGGTGCTGCTGAGGGTGATGATGAGTTGGATGATTTATTTCGCCAAGTTGATGAGTATGATGATGAAGATGCCTTTGCGGATCCTAATGATGATAAGTGCTGGTGACAACCTGTCACTACATCCCCCCACTTTACAGCTGGTTTGGGGAAGTTGGCTATATATACAGCTGATACTATTCTTCTTTATATTTTCTTTTATTGTATTATCTTAATATTTTTGTTCCCCTTTCCTTTTGTTAGATGTGTCCTATAGACTAATGTTGTTGGATATTATGTGATTCCTATGTTGTTGGGGTCACATTAAGGATATTGTGACATTAAGGTTTGGGGGATGAGTCTTTTATATATGATGTGTTCTTTTATTTAATGCATTTGTTTCGTTTGTTTTATTGCATTCAAAAAATCATAAAAATCCATAGAAGTAGAAAATTTCAAAAAAAAATAAATTAAAAACACGTTATTTCTTTTGTTTTATTTGAGTTATTGTTATAATACTACCCCCCAATTTTCGTTGTTTTGCACTCGACCGAGTAAGACATAGAACTCGACCGAGTGCCTTAACCGAGTGACCTGGGGACAAAATCCCTGATCTCTTTCACCTCGGCCATGTGACTCGTGCTACTCGGCCGAGTGAGGGGTGGCACTGGATAGTTCAGACCCAGTTTTGCGTGTTGGCCTTCGTATAGTTGGGACTTACTATATAAGCTTCAAATTCATATTTCCTCTTCATTTCTAATCTTAAAACCCTTTCTCTACCTCCCCATACTCCCTCTAAACTCTTAAAACTTTCTCAAATCTTCTCTAAACCATTTCCTTTATCCTTGTGTAGACCAAGCTTAGATTTGTGAGGATTTATCTACCTAGTTTGATTCCTTCTTATTCCTTTCCATTTGTAAGTCAACACTCATCTTTCTCTTTTAATTTTAGTTGATCCAAACCCTAGAATTTGGGAGTTTTCATGGGTAATATTAATTAGTGGTTTTATTAGTTTAATAAGTAGTTAAGGGGTAATAATAAGGGATTTTACTTAGTATAATAGTATAGCATGTATTATGACAGTAATTATGTGATTATTATAAGATGAGATGGTTTTATGAGACGGAATCGTGTTGGGTTCGAGTAGCTTATGGAGTATGCGAAAAGGTAGGTTAATCCTACTCGGTTTCAATAATAAGCATGTTGTTATTAATATTGTAATTAGTCTCACATGATTAAGGTTTTGCATGATAATATGTTTAGTGGTTAATTGCATCATTAAGAGCTAATTATGATGGTTGAGTTGCATTATAACATGTGTAAGGGGAAGGTGGTTAGTCTTGTTATTGGCATAATTGTATCATATCATAATGTTGAGTAATTTTTAGTTTTCCTCGTATTGTGGTTGAGATGTATCATAAGCATGAGAATGGATAATGGTTCATACATGTATGTTTGGCATTATATTGTGGAGGAAATGCATAATAATATGTGATTCACGAATGATGAGATGCATTATACGTTGTTGCATTATGTATGTAGCATATCATGATGTGTGTGTGTGTGTGTGTTATGGGAGGTTGGAGGTTATGGTTATGATATATGGTTATTGAGAAGACGTAAGACGGTTGGGAGGCCGTCTTACGTTTGAATCGTCTATTGGGGTTTTCCACCCCAATAAGGATGTGCACATTAATGACTTGATGACGGAGAGACTTGCGATGCATATCAACGTCGAGCAGGGGTCCGGTTAGCGCCCGGGCTCATTACCATGGGTGTGTTCCGAGTACCACTTTACGGACTGCGGTCTGGCTTTTTTGTTGGGCAGTGGTTCGATGCCATCACTAGGTTGTAGGTAGAGTGGGTGTGTCCCTGGTACCGGTGTTGGTATTGAAGTGGCGATTGGAGACTTGTATTCATGTATTCATATTTACATATCATATTCATGTTTGTTGCCTTTCATGCTTAATTGTATTATTGAAGCTGGCGTTGTGGACATGGGGCCACCCGCAGCATGCGCGGAAGCGCTTGAGACAAGCGTGCATTTGTGGAGTCGCCACCAATTTTTATGGGAAATTGGAATCTTTTGAATACCTCGTGCCATGTCAAGACACAAAGTAGTGACATGAACACCAAGAATTCGTTAACCTTAGCATTCTATGTCTAGAATGACTCTCGTGGATGCCAATGAACATGGATGTTCACAGAGATCTAGAGTAAGGGGTGAGGGTACGTATTAGGAAGTTCTTTAATCGAACACCTAATCTCGCCCGCCTCGATGGCGGCCTCTACTAATGATTAGGGAAATCGTCTATATTTGATATGTTGTCGATTATATGCATGCAATGCAACAAACAACGTATTAATCCTAGCATGTGAAATTAACTATGTCGGTGAACATGTAATTAGCACTCAATTATGGTCGAAGTTGGGAATTTAGATTAATTACATGTGAAAGAACATACAAACAAACAAATCATACAAATTATACGAATAAATAAAATTACAATGGATTACAAAAGATTTCATGATCCACGTCAAAAATTCATTCGAAACGGAGATTTGAAAAAAGAAAAGGGTTTAAAAGAAATTAAAAAGAAAAGAATTAAAGGCGATATATACAATTGATAATACAATTAATTACGCAATTAAACTACGTCAAAGCGAGAACGGAAGTTCAGGGACAGAAATCAACCAAGAACAGGCGCAACAACAGCTGCCTCCTCTGGAAGAGGCGCAGGTCATATTGTGTCTGTTCTCGAGTTGAGTTCTGGCTGTGAAGTCAAAACCGCGGCCAGTTAATGTGTTTTGTATATTTACGACTGATTGTTGACTATAAACTCGAGTGAAAGTGATTTAATCATGTTAATTATATACTAGAATGTTTCAAAGACGAATTTTAGAGACCTGATATGAACAAATCGGACCTCTAAAACTAGATTTGATTTTGAGACAAAAACCAGAAAATATCGAATTATTAGGGATTTAAGTCGAGAATAAAAACCTTAATATGAAAAAAGAATGTCGAAATTGGATTTATATACGATATAATAGAATGAAAAGAAAATAAGAAATCGAAAGAACGAAATCACAGAAACCAGAGGAAGAAGAAGAAGAGCAGGAGCAGGGCA
>JAOWBH010149563.1:0-12308 GCA_028566215.1 Silene coronaria | reverse complement strand
GTGATGCTATTACTCGCCCGAAAACAGGTCGATGTGTTACACTATCTATCTATATATATATATATATATATATATATATATATATAGAGAGAGAGAGAGAGAGAGTTAGGATCACATGAGTCCACCCTAACTATTTGAGTCCATGAGTCCTAATAACATCCGTCAGATTAAAGAGGTCAATGGCTGAGATTAGGCGCGGATTAGTAAGGGTATTTGTGTAATTTAACAACTTATTATATATACTTTCATAACCAGTCATTCATTCATTCTAATTCATTCACTTTCTCTCTCTAGTCTTTCTCTTCCGCTCTTATTTCCGTCTTCAGTGATTTTTCTTCAGTTCGTGACCTAATCTACTCCATTAATTGTTTTTTTCTTAATCAAGCTATACAACTTTATTTTCTTCATCAGATCTACGACTTGTAATGTCACTATGCCAGGTATTGTTATCATCTTTTTATTGTTTTGATTAATGTATTGATTTCATTTCTTTTCATTTTATATTAATGTATTGTTAGTAACGTTTTTTTGTTTGATTTGATCATCACTCTCATAGTTTTTATTTATTTCTTCTTTTCGCATTATTATGACTTGTATATTCACTATATTTAGCATGATTTGTTCAGATTTGTGTTTTAATCGAGTTTTCATTCAAGTAAATTTGTTATTGTATAACTAATTAATGTAAATCACTATCACATGTCATTCTCAATTGTATCATTGACTGGAACATACTTTAATACATGGTTTTTTAAATAATGAATTAATGTGAATCAATATCATACCTTGTTCTTAATAGTATCACAGGATTGTTCAATTAAATAATTAATGTGAATTAGTATCACATGATTGTTTAGCTAATTCATTCTTTTGTTTATCATCTCGTTTTATAATGTTATCATCAGTTCTGCTCGTTTTATGTCTACGTTGTATGTTTCAGTAATCTCGTTTAATTTCTGTTTGTATATTCATTATATTCAGTTTGTTCACATTTGTGTTTTTCTCAAGTTTTCATTGAAGTATTACTATCTACCAATTTCCATATAACTTCTCCTTTTGTTTTTCCTTTTGTCAATACATATTATTATTATTTAGCCAGTTAATGTAAATTAATATCAGACGTTATTATAAATTGTATCATATGTTATTCTTAACAGTATCACAAACTGAATTACATTGTAATATATTTTACTTTGACTCGTTATGCTTTTGTTACATATGTTCATACTCCACAATGCATACAACCTGTTGATGTGCATGCTGAAAATCACCTTTCTTTGAGATTGACCACTCGAGGTTTGGAGGAGTGGATTAGGAATGTTACCACTGAATATACACTAAAACTAGGTCAAGCTTTTGGTACATTAAATGCTTGTATCGTATTTTAAGAGGTATATTCAGCAACATGTGGATTTGAACCCATATTGTCTTTCACTAAAAGGTTTTGATTCCAATGATATCAACATAAAACTAATTATCTACAAACGCGACGACTTTAGGGTAAGTAAAATGAGAGTTTTACTCTCTAATGATGAATGATATGGACATAATGTTATTCTATAGTTATAAACATATCCATCTTTACTAATAGGTTAATCTATCTTGGTAGATGCGTAGCTTTGTCATACACCCTGATGTTTGAAATCCTCAGATATATTGGCCTTCCTTGTTGCTTTTCTGTGCTAAATTTGACTATTTTATTTATACAAATCATTGCACACTGCAAAAGGCTTGTGATTGGAATTTGTGTGGATCTAACAGAGGTCTAAAATGTTCATGAAATAAACTATATCGACAATCCCAAGTAGGTTTAAATGGCTTGAGATTTAGGCATTTAACTCTGCAGGATGTCTCGAATCAAAACAATATTAATTTCGTAATACATCACGTGGAATGTTTGCAGTGACTGAGATTTGTTATATGCAGGTCAATTTCGATATTGTGGGCCCTAAATTGCAGGTTATCAATAAGAGGGAGCTTCCTATTTCTCTCGTAGCAGATTCATTGGTGGTTCTAATACCTGACCAAAGCAAATCGACAAACTCAAATATGCTACCTATCAATTTCAGCGAGCTGTCTAAGGTGAAGATGCCTATATAATTCTAGCTAAAACTCTGCTAAATTTTGTGCTTATGAAATATATTGTCATTAATTACATAGTTTACATAATTAAATTAAATAAGTATCACACGTTATTGTATATAATATCACATGTTAGACTTAAGAATATCAGAGTCTAAACAACATTTTAATCTATTATATTTTTCCATGCTAGATCATATTTCCTCAACCTTACTATATACATTATTTCATTTACACCTTTTTCTACCTACTGATGTGCATGCTAAAAGTCACATTTCTTTAAGGGTGGCCTTTGAAGGTTTTGAGGAGTGAATAATTGAATTGTTACGTGATCAATTGCAGTTGTGATTGAAGTATGAATTCCTACAGATTCTTGGTTACCTTCAGAATTCACTCTTAATCATGAAAATCTCCTTCTTAACTTGGTGGTCAGCTTATGTCCGAAATTCCTTACTATATGTCATTGTATTTGATTAGATAGTGTATTCATGTCTTTTGCTGGTTAGCTTTGTTTGCAAATCAATTACGTTGATCAGCGAACAACAACACCGACGGAAACTGCTACAACATTCTTTGGTAGATCAAATGTATGTTATGTCTAGGGTGGAAAACTGTTAGTGTCAACTCAAATATCAATTAAAACCTCATCATTTTTGGGTGACCTACTAGATAAGGTTAAACTATCTATCTATGTGCATTATTGTCTGAAAGTATATTATACCCGGGTACCTCTTTTGTAACGGTCAATATTTATCTTTTTCACTTTCAGGTTTCTTCTTCAATAGCTATCATTTCCTTTGTCTAACTTCGTTTTCATGCTAGGTCTTAATTTTAAGTGAAAAGTTGCATTCAGTGACATCAGAATTTAATCGGCTAAGAACAATACGCTTCAGAAGAAAACAACGCCACACTCTTCATTCGAAACCAACAGACCACTTAAAGTCCATGGATTCAGAGATTAGAGAAGCAGGTTATCATAGCTAAACATATGACAAAATCTTACCTTACTCATGCATGCTCTTTTTTTTTTTTCTTTAAAAATAAACGCTTCCTATTCTCATGCACAAGAAAACTCCAACGTACTGTGACACTTATTAGCAATTAGTCCTTCCATCCACTCATTCATATAATTTATTTACCTTAATTTTGGCGCAAAGACCATGGAAAAGAGAGATGACTACTTATGGGCCATGTTTTTGAGTAAAAAGTGAACAATAAGTTATGTAGATGATCAAATTACTCTTCAAAAATATTCTCAATAATGTAAAAAGGTAAACAAATGATCGAGGGAGTATTGCATAGAGGCGGACTTGATACATTTTTTCTATGTAGAAACATGTCAATTTACAATAAGAAAGTAATTAAATAGCTAAAGTTCATGTTTTAAAATCAATTTACATTTCACAAGATCATATTTTGTAACATTCATAATAAGTGCAGTTTTGCAGTAAGGCAAATTAACAGCAAAGATGACTCAATCTTTTAGTACCGAAAATTTTATTAGATATTGTTGACATTAAAATGATAAATTTCAAAAAGCCTCAGTGCACCATTAAAAAATAAAATCATTTAAATTATATAAGTTGTTCTCAAAATGTTTAATGGTGGTATTAATTGGCAACACATCATGCGCAGGCATAACTACTAGTGTAGTAGTGTACTTTGGTTATTAAATGACATTGCTTACAACAAATTGTTAGAATTCGGGATACTTGGGTAGGAGTAAACATTTAAATAAGGAAAATGATAATTGATAATTATATTTGAATTATGAGAGAAACAACCTTACATGCATGCAAAATAAAACTTAGTTACAATTACCTAAATGAATTGCCACATACATGATTTAAAACCTATTCATGTAAATAACAACCAACTACAGAGAACTAGTTTGTAACTTGGACTAATCAAAAATAAAGAACTAAGTAATTATATAATCATAAATTAAATGAAATTCTAAACCGTTAGCTAGCTAATTAATAAGTTGCACCACCATAATACATGCGTGCATCCTCTTCTTAAATTACTACAGCCTCCGTTTCAACTTCATCCACAACACTAGATAGAATGAGTGCAAGATTGTCTTTAAGCTCTAGTTCTTCGGGAGTGAAATCCCCCCGAACGACACCAACCGTCCCTCCACATGATCCACTGTCACCACCGTCACCCTCATATTCTTTTTCTTCATCATATACAACGGGCACCTCATCCGGAGAAACAAATATAGAATTATTTTTTTTGTCACCCTCCTCATTGCTTTCACAAATAGTTTACCGTTACTACCCCAAGCATTTACTTGATCTTTCCAGACACAAAAATCACTTGCAGGAATAACCCCCCTTCCTTCATCAGATTGTAAAGATTGTAATACTTGGTATTAGTGAGAGGATTAAGATAAGTTAATTGGGATTATTTGATGGATTATTGGAAGTAATAAGGACCTTATTGATCTCATATGGGAATAGATCGACCAACCGTGTGTGTTCCATGTGAACCGAATAAGAATCTGGAGAGACCGAGCGTGAGTGTACTTGGCCGAGTACAAATGTACTCGACCGAGTGAGTGCACTTGGTCAAGTGACTCGGTCACTCGGCCGAGTGGCGCTGTGTCGGGTAGATTTTATTCGGATTCCCCCCATATCCTATCATTTCTTATCTTATTTCCCTCTCTCTAAACACTCTCTCTACTCTCTAAAATCCTCCTAAACACCTTGCCATGGATCCTAAGCTTGGATTGAAGATAATTCCATTTTAATCACCACCCTTTTGTCATGGTAAGATATATCTAATCACCCTCTTAACCCTAACTTTTGGGGGTTTTCGTATAATTGATATTTAGTAATTCTAATTAGATTAGTGGGTAATTAGTCTATAATAATAAGGGGTTATGGTTGGTATATTGGTATAAGATGGATTATGATAGTTATTATGTGATTATTATAGGTTGAGACAGTTTTTTGAGACGGAATCGGGTGAGACTCGACTAGCTCATTGAAGTATGCTTAGAGGTAGCTTAATCCTACTCGGTTTCAATAATTAATATGTATATGTGATGTTTATGCATGGTAAGTCTATTGTAAGCATATTAGTTGCATTGTAACATGTAAGAGGAATGTGTGTCTTGATATCATGATAAACGTATACTTGGTTTAAGAGTAAACATGGAACATTGGATATTGGTAACATGATGTGAGAAAGAGGTATTGTCACATGAGAATGATAACTTGTGAAGTGGATTTTATGTGATTACATTATTGATGTATGTTGTGCATGATTGTATATCGATGTTGGAGTTTGAGGCTTGCGTTGGTACGGTGGTTGTTGAGAAGACGTAAGGCGGTTGGGAGACCGTCTTACACTTAGGTCGCCTATTGGGGCTTCACACCCCAATAGGGATGTGCACATTAATGACTTGAGTACGGAGAGACTTACGATTAGCCGTAACGTCGGGCAGGGGTCCGGTTAGCGCCCGGGCCCAGTACTTGGGTGCGTTCCGGTACTTGTTTTGGACTGCGGTCCAAGATGTGTGGTGAACGGTGTTGCGGTGCCGTCACCGGGTGGTGTTGGAGGTGTCAGAGGCTCAGGTATGATCTGTGTTATACAATTATAGTTGCATATCATAATCATGTTGTATATCATTCATGGTTATTTATATTATTGAAACTGACGTTTGTGTTGTGTATCGTCACCCATTTCCGGGGTGGCCTGCCGTGATCCTTATAGGGAGCAGTTGGTTCACAGGTTTGCATATAACGTATTTGGACATGGGCCGCGCTATGAATGGGAGTCGAGTAGAAGGCTAGATGTAGAAGTCGTAGTAGGTGAGTTGTACTTATTCATGGTCTTTATATTGTAATGACTAAACTTGTATGTTTATAAAATGTTCTTTATTGTAGTTTTGTAAAACTACCTCGGGCAATCGAGATGGTGACATCCTCATTTACCTTGGCCGAGTAATCGAGGGTGTTACAAAGACAGTGATCAATCTTAGGTAGTCTCGATCCTTCACAAAAGAAAATCGCAAGAATAAACAAAGGAGTTTTGCACGCATCCGATGGCTCCTTCATCTTGTCTATGTTATGTTTGCATTTTCTACTGAATGGCGGCTAAACGTATAATTGGAAAACAATTCGAAAACGCCAGCAATGTTGCACCATTCGACTAAGCAGGAAGACACACTCGACCGAGTAGGGTCCACACTCGACTGAGTGGACCCACACTCGACCGAATGGAAACTGAGCAGCTATGGTCCTGCCGCTATCGCACTCGATCGAGTGGATTCCGCACTCAACCAAGTGGAATCGCACTCGATCGAGTGGAATCGCACTCGACCCGGTGGAATTGCACTCGACCGAGTAGACTCGCTCACTTGGCCGAGTGAACTCGGCTGAGTCCCTTCTACCCGTGATTCTCCTTCTTCTTTATTCCCTATTCCTTCACTCTATCTTCTTCATTTCTTCACTAAATTTTCTCATTTCTTCACCAAACATCACAAAATTTCCTCTCTACAACTCCATTGTAGTCGGTTTTAGCTTAAACTCGCGATTTAGACTCCAAATTTCGTCACTAATCCCTTTAATTACTCAATGTAAGTTGATTTCTCTCTAATCTCCTCCATTATTTCGAAAATTGTTGATCTAAGGTGTTTTCTTGAGTTTTCTCCTTTCTCTTGTTTATGGTTAACATAGGACATTTACAACCATTTATGACATTATTGTGCTAAAATGTGAGGATTTGTTGGGAATATTTGTCCAACCTTTTAACCTTTGTTGTTGATGTTGGATTTCTCATTAAAATCGATTTTTATGCCTTAAAATTTGGGGCAAATTTTCGAAAATTTAGGTAGGTCATGCCGAGATTTTGACTTTTATGCTTAAAAACTTGTTTTAGTGGTCTACAAAGGCTCTAATCATTATGAGTATTGTTAAAATCTTACCTTCCATTGAAAATTTGACCCAAAAGGTGCCATTGAGGCCGAAAATGTGATTCGCTAGATTTGCCTTGGAAGGGTGTAATGTGGATTAATGGTACGATTAAGATGACGAAAGTTAGAAACTTTTTGAAAGGTTCAAGTTTTTGAGTAAAAATTTGGTTCAAATGCCATTTGATAGCACATTTAGTCCAAAAATTTGAATGCCATTAACAAGAATATTCAAACCTTGACAAAACATTTGCTAATATGTTTAAAGTTTTGGTAAAATTTTAAATGGTATACAATTTGTATTGTGAGTATAAATAAATTTCAAGTCTTGGTGTGTAACCCACCTTTTAATTGTGTGATGGAAAATTTGCCTTAAGTTTTACTTACAAGGTCTAAGGAAGATTTCAAAATAGTGGTATCGTAACCTGATTCTAAAAGATTTATTGTGGAAAGAATCCAATTACTATGTAACTTCCTCTTACCACGACATCCTCCTTGTTAATTCTCATCTTGCCTTTCGCGTATATTTTGACCTCGTTGACCAATCTCCAATCTATTTAAATTCTAAATTCTCATTCATCGTTGTTATATAATTGTTTTGTAGCATGTCGCGGAGAGGTGCAAACCGTCAAGCTCGTGCCCAGCCACCAGTGTATTGGGCCCCGGTTTACCCAAACCTCGAGTTTACCTGTGAGGCGCACCTTAACACTTTCAAAGCCTTAGCCCGGGTGAGGATGGCTGCCACTAGGTGTGTCTCTGACTCCGCCTTGGTGTCCTTGGGGATTAGGGATGATGTCTTAGGTATTTTTCGGGGACTTGGGTTAGAGAATCTCTACTACTTGAACGAACTATCCTACCGGAATATTACCCTAGAGTTCCTTAGCTCCTTAACCTACGCCCATGCGAACTTCTCGATCCGCTTCCGTGTTCGTAATGTCAAATACCACCTCAGTGACCACCAATTCATGCAAGCCATATGCGTACGACTTATGAGACCGGACTTTCTAGATGACCACCCCAAGAAGGTGTCGACGGCTAAGTATATTGGGTACTACACGGGGAGGAGAAAGGCCAACGTAAGAACCATGAAAACCAATGATGTAGAGCACCCGACCATAATTGTATTCCTTAAACAAATGTCATACATTTTGTTCGGGAAGGACGATGTGAGCAAACTGAACTCTTGAGAGGTTTTCATACTGACTTCTTACCTCAACCCGGAGCAGGATAATCCGTTACGTATCAACCCCACCTCGATCATTGCTTTGGCCTTTGAAAGAATGACCGTACCATTTAAGTGTAGTATAGATTGTGGGGCAGTCATCACCCGGTTAGTTAAGACCACTTGTGACTTCATTCCGATGGAGGGTGATGAGACAGTGACCGACAAGGTGCCCTACCTCGACTTGGCCTATTTGAAACATTTGAAGTGGGTGATGGAAATGCTGGAGGGAGGGTTAGCGTTCAAGGTGGATAACGACCTATATTTGAGAGTTCCCGCGGTAGAGGGAGCCTTAGTACCTATTGAGCCTCTTGGAAAGGCTAACATTCTTAACCACCCACCCCAAAAATACACCGTTTCCCGGGAGTACACCATTGACCTCGATGATGATGAGGAATCCGAGGATTGTGCTCCTTCTCAAGCCCACCTTGACATGCTTGGGATGAGTCGCACGCCGTCACCGCCACCCGTTCACATGACACCCCATCGTGCTAGTGTTTGCACGGAGGTTCCGAGTGACCCGAGCTTTAGAGCTAGATTGGCCGACCTTGCTTTCTGTATCGACCAGAGCCTCACCCTTAAGGCGGGATATGAGGAATCCGTGAGGCAAAGGGGGGAGCCCTTGCACCCACCTAGCTTTTGGACCCATGCGGGAGACGACACCGGTATCTTTCGTGCTTTTGGTGTCAAGCCTAACGATTGGGGAACTGGATTCCCCATAATTTTAGGCATTTACTTGGGCCATTGGTGGGGGATCACTTTCCTAGTGGTACTGGCATCTTTGGGGATGGGGATGCCCTTTCCGGGGGATGGGAACATGGAGAGAGAGGTTGGGAGCAACCTTACTACCAACCGGAGCCATAACCATGGGGATATCAAGCACTTAAACCCTCCGAGGAGCATCAAGGACCGAGTTGGGGCCAACAACCCCAAGAGGAGACGAGATGGGGTTAACAACCCCCGGACTCGGAATGGTGGAGAAACCAACCACCCTCATACCATCAACAATCCCAACAAGCAAGTGACGACGATGAGAGCATGGATTGTAGGATGGGTACCGACAAGGAGGTTGCACGCTACGATTCCGATGATGGCGGGGCAATCTAAAGCAAGGGCAAGGGAAAGACAAAGGCAAGCGGGAGCGAAAGCACTAGTAGTCTTATGTCTAGGGCACTGCCGAGCTTCACCCGGAAGAAGTCCCGAAAGTAGTTGAATTCTTTGTTAATAAGGATTGTTAGTTGTCTTAAAACTTGTAGTGTATTGTAATGATTGTCATTTGGATTGTTTTTCCTCATTTTTATATCCGCCATAAGGCCGAGAGATTTTATGAGTACGTGTCTACCTTGTGGGATACACTATATATTTCATCGGTATGGAAATGTGACTTGCCTTGGGATAGATGTTGCGTACTTGAAATGAAAACATTTCGTCCTTACTAGTGGGCACTCGGCCGAGTGTCGCCTGCACTCGACCGAGTGGAGATCCAATAGACCGAGTGACTCAGTCCACTCGACCGAGTGGCCTAGCCTGATAAAACATAGGAGTCCTGCCGGAGTGGCACTCGGCCGAGTGTCCGTTAAATCGACCGAGTGGTCACTCTCTCGGTCGAGTACCGCCTATACTCGACCGAGTAGACCTCTTCAATGCCCATATGTGAATATTGTAACCATATGTTGATAAAAACGTATGAATATGACGTGTCTTGCATGATTACTTACGCAATTGAACTCGTGAATAATGAATTGTGATATGAACAATTGATAATGGCTTTAACATGAACAATGCGTGAGTACAGACAACGTTAAGATTATAGTGAATCAATGCGAATATTTCTTGAAAGAAGTTAGAGCGGTAATGTGTATATAAATCGTACTAATAGCGATCATAATAATGTTATAGATTAAATATCGGTAGTTGTTAGCGTGGGTAGAACTTTAGAGCGTAGCCATAAACAACCCCAATCCATTATTGATGAGTAATTAGAACTTCGGGATAAAGTTCTCTTCTGGGGGAGTGGATTTAATATAAAAGAAATAGTAGTTATTGTGGGAACTTAAAGAAAAGAATACAAGTGTAACATCTTGGAATTTGGGAAAGGCAATGTATCGGTAGACTTAAGGAAGGCGACAAGCATTAGGTAGAATATGTTTCGCGACTCACGAGAAACCGTGGTGAGGGTAGGCGGAGTGCAATGAGACTTTGGGATAGGTATTCAGGAAATTAGGAGTGAGGCGAACTTCGGGGACGAAGTTCATTTTAAGGAGGGAAGACTGTAATACTCAATATTAGTGAGAGGATTAAGATAAGTTAATTGGGATTATTAGATGGGATTATTAAAAGTAATAAGGACCTTATTGAGCTCGTATGGGAATAGATATACTAACCGTGTGTGTTCCATATGGACCGAGTAAGAGTCTGGAGAGACCGAGCGTGAGTGTATTCGGCCGAGTACAAGTGTACTCGACCGAGTAAGTGCACTTGGTCGAGTGACTCGATCACTTAGCCGAGTGGCGCTGTGTCGGGTAGATTTTATTCGGATTTCCCCTTTATCCTTTCATTTCTTATCTTATTTCCCTCTCTCTAAACATTCTCCCTTCTCTCTAAAATCCTCCTAAACACCCTGCTATGAATCCTATGCTTGGATTGAAGATTATTCCATCTTATTCACCACCCTTTCATCATGGTAAGATAGATCTAATCACCCTCTTAACTATAACTTTAGGGGGTTTTCTATAATTGGTAATTAGTAATTCTAATTCGATTAGCGGGTAATTAGTGAATAATAATATGGGGTTATGGTTGTTATATTGGTATATGATGGATTATGATAGTTATTATGTGATTATTATAGGTTGAGACGGTTTTGTGAGACGGAATCGGGTGAGACTCGACTAGCTCATTGGAGTATGCTTAGTGGTAGATTAATCCTAGCCGATTTCAATAATTAATATGTATATGTGATGTTTATGCATAATAAGTCCATTGTAAGCATCTTAGTTGCATTGTAACATGTAAGGGGAATGTGTGTCTTGATATCATGATAAATGTATACATGGTTTAAGAGTAAGCATGGAAGATTCGATGTTTGTACTTTGTAACATTATGTGAGAAAGAGGTATTGTCACATGAGAATGATAACTTGTGAAATGGATTTTATGTGATTGCATTATTGATGTATATTGTGCATGATTGTATATCGATGTTGGAGTTTGAGGATTGTGTTGGTACGGTGGTTGTTGAGGAGACGTAAGGCGGTTGAGAGACCGTCTTAAGCTTAAGTTGCCTATTGGGGCTTCACACTCCAATAGGGATGTGCACATTAATGACTTGAGTACGGAGAGACTTACAGGGAGCCATAACGTTGGGCAGGGATCCGGTTAGCGCTCGGGCCCAGTACTTGGGTGCGGTCCGGGTTGTGTGGTGAACGGTGCTGCGGTGCCATCACTTGGTGGTGTTGGAGGTGTCAGAGGCTCAGGTATGATCCGTGTGGTACAATTGTAGTTGCATATCGTAATCATGTTGCATATCATTCATGATTATTTATATTATTGAAACTGACGCTTGTGTTGTGTATCATCACCCATTTCTGGGTGGCCTGCCATGATCCTTATGAGGAGCAGTTGGTTCACAGGTTCGCATTTGACGTATTTGGACATGGGTCACGCTACGAGTGGGAGTCGAGTAGAAGGCTAGATGGCAGACGAGTTGTACTTGTTTTTGGTCTTTATATTGTAATGACTAAACTTGTATGTATATAAAATGTTCTTTATTGTAGTTTTGAAACACTATCTTAGGCAACTGAGATGTTGACATCCTCAATTACCTTGGCCGGGTGATTAGGGGTGTTACAAAAACCGTGATCAATCTTAGGTAGTCTCGATCCTTCACAAAAGAAAGTTGCAAGAACAAACAACGGAGTTTTGCACGCATCTGATGGCTCCTTCATCTTGTCTAATGCTATGATTGCATTTTCTACTGAATGACGGCTAAACGTATAATTGGAAAACTTAACCAAGTGGTGTTAGTCCAGTGGTAGCCGGGTTAAACCTTGAAGCTTGCAGAAATGCAGGAGTTGAGAGGTCC
>JAOWBH010149552.1:0-12309 GCA_028566215.1 Silene coronaria | reverse complement strand
TCCCTTGTCCCTTCTACCCATTTCCTCTCACAAACTACCCGTCACAAGATCCGACCCGTCACAAGCAAGACTAATTATATATATTCTCATTATATCGAAGTCTACCTCTATTTTTCACCTGAATTAAACTATGTCAAGTGTACCATAAAACAACCAGCGACCAAGCCATATATTGGCTCGGCTAGTTAAGCCTTATCTCACAAACTTTTCAAACCAACTACCTTTTGATTATTAACCGTGTTTGATTTGAATTTTTCACTTCCAAGAACTTACAAAAAACAATAAACATAATAATTACATAAAGATTGACCTCGCATTCTACCATTTGTAACTACTTCACTGAAACGAGGGATGATCCACTGGAGACATTTTATATTATGATTAATAAAGTTGTTTCAATTTTATTAAAAGTAAACCCAATAGAATCATAAAACTATTTCTCAATGAATCAACCACACTCATACCTAGGAGTGTTAACGAGCCTCGGCTTGTGCTCAAGAACAACTCGAGCTTGATAAAAATGTGCTTGTTATCAAGCTTGCGAGCTCAAATCGTGCTATATAAATGTTGATTTTTTTTTCTTCCAATATTGTTAATAACAGGTCTCAAATGTTATATATAAAACATATTTTGCAAATGAGTGAGACATTTGATATGTATGATACAAAGTAATAATTATAATAAAATATTTTTGTAAAATATGAGCAATATCTAATAATACAAGTTCGAGTTGCTCACGAGTTTTCGAGCCGAACAAGTGTTTCCTCGGCTTAACTCGTTAAACTTTCAACCCGAGCTTTAACCGAGCCGATTTTAAGCTGTCTTGTCTCATTAAAAGCCCTTACACCATAAGACGGTCTCATTCGAGAGTTGTTTATCCAAAGAATTGTAACATCAACTTTGGGTCTCACCAAATACCCAACCCCACGACAACATGAAACCCAATCCCCAATTACAATATTAGGGTTTCTGCTGCCTCTCTTAAAACCCTAACATCACTCTTTCACCATTATTTCTCCCTTTCTCTCTCTTGTTTTTGCACTCACCGCCGATTTTACCTCTCCCAATCCATCTTCTTTTTTTTGGTAACAATTTCTTCTCTCGATTTCATTTTCTGTTTAATTAACCTATCAATGATTATTCTTATCAACATTTTCTTATAAAATGTTAAATGCTGTGATTATACTTTGATGTTGTTGTTTGTAAAGTTTGCACCTTTTGATGAATCTATAAGTGGGTATGTTGTTGATTCACTGTTTTCGTGTTTATTTAGATCATACCAACATTTTTTGTGATTTTTTTCATGGTTTTAAAACTTTTTGAATGATAATTGATTATAAAAATGAATCTACTCCATTTTGAAGAAGCTGTTAGTTTGATGGATGGCGTAGTAATTAGTTTTTATGTTAGGTTAAAATGGCTAATTTTTTGGGTATAAATAAAATAATTAGTTGTAGAGCACTTTTTTTCGATTTTCAACAAAGAAAGGGAAGCTGTTGTGGTTGAACAGTACAAGTGAACCTCTCACTTTTTATCGGGCAATTCCAGTTTAGGTGTAATACCTGTGGTAAATAATAGCCGAAAGCAAACATGAACTAAGCACCGTACGTATGGTGTAATACTTGTGAATAATAGCCGAACATGAACATTAGAGTTGATTCGATATCCGTAAATGATAGTGTATCACGATAAGATTGGGACTGGTTGTGTATGTGTTGATCTCCTTACCTCTTTGATTCTGGACAAGTCAAAGAGGGGATAGATAGGACAGGATTGAATCGATAGAAGGGAGTGAGGGTCGTATGGGGAGCTATTTGTTGATGTAACGGTACATGCAAAGAATTTTTGGTCGGAGAAAGAGGGGATAATTGGGGCAGGATAGATTCGATAGAAGGTAGGGAAGGAAAGTGCAGGGCGGGGAGTAATTTCATTTACATTCAACCCATTGTATTAGATACTTAGTTAATTAATGGAAGTTGTCGTCATTATTTTCTGTTTCGACAGCTTCTGTTGATGTTATGGTACATGCAATGAATTTTTTGTGGGACATAGCTGGTGATCAACTTTAGAAAGTGTTAGTTTTCTGATGCGGGTTATTCAAAATTTATTATGCAGCCTTTCTAAGTAACAATGGTGAGAATCAGTGTACTGAACGACGCCCTTAAGACCATGTATAATGCTGAGAAGAGAGGAAAGCGCCAGGTCCTTATTAGGCCCTCTTCCAAAGTGATCATCAAGGTTCTTTTGGTTATGCAAAGGCACGGTAAGTGAGGGGTCATATGACTTCCTTTGTAATCTTTGTTTGTTTCGATGTGTCAGCGATGATTATAATTGGCCCAATGTGAATTTATTTGTGGGGTTTGTTACTTGAATATCTGTGTACATTCTTTGGTTGACGCTGGTTGTCTCACTTCTGTTCAGGATACATTGGCGAGTTCGAGTATGTCGATGACCACCGATCTGGAAAGATTGTTGTTGAATTGAATGGAAGGCTGAACAAGTGTGGAGTCATCAGCCCTCGTTTTGACGTTGGTGTGAAGGAGATTGAATCATGGACTGCTAGACTTCTTCCTTCTAGACAGGTTGGTTTTGGTTTAATCCTTGACTTCCTAAGTTCCTAGCTCTTTTGTTAGCCCTTAGCCCGTTACCTCTGTACCCTATTATCCCTGAGATTAAGTTTTTCACATGTCAATCACTCAATCCTCTTCGAAATGTATAAAGTCTTGCTGTCACACAATTTTACGTTGAAGATGCCAAATTGTGTACATATCAATATATCGTAAACAAAGTAACTTGTAAGGTTTGAGTTCCTTGCGTCAATGTCGCTTTACTTGTACCTTATGCCCTCTTAAAACTTTGGTGTGATTCAATTACGATCCTTGTGTAGTCTCATTCTTCCTTTCTGTGACTTCATTCTGTGATTCAGCCATATGTTCATTATTTCTGACTTGGTCAATAAATTCTTGAACTTCAGTTTGGTTACATCGTGTTGACAACATCCGCTGGCATCATGGATCATGAAGAGGCAAGGAGAAAGAATGTTGGAGGCAAAGTTCTAGGCTTCTTTTATTAGGAGTTATTATTATTTCTGGAATGAAACAGCAGTGTTTAAGCTTATAGACATGTTTTATTTCTAAGTTATTTTGGATCGTGGTCTCTTGTCTTCAGGAGTATTTTCATATTTTTGTGGATTTGTCATGCTATGATTGTTGGCGGTTCTACTTTTAGTTTATTTTCCTGTTTTGAGACTTGCACAATAGTGAAGAAATTTTGGTGTGCCACCCGTGGATTTATTGCTTGCTGCCTGCTCTTTAAAATGTTCTTTAAAACTCGGTTTTTTGCTCATGGGTTCATTTGAATTGCGTACATTCATTCTTGTATGCCTGGCCATGTGCTGGTGATGCTTTTACTCACAGTCACAATATGTGAATGGATTTTCAAATGAAACCAGTTTTAGTGGAAAACTTGCCATCTGTTGTCCTGCCAAAATTCTTTTAACATGGTTTAACCTGGGATCAAATTGAATGTTGAAATTTGCTTTTAGCATGAGGTTGTATGTTGCCATGTTGGTAATAATGTACCGACTAATAGGGTCTCTACGTATCTGCAACCACTGCACTAGAGTATATGTAAACAATCTCTTGAAGTGTGTTGAATGACAATTTATTACTAAGATTCTTTTAATGTGAGTTCGCTTCCATGATCTTGATTCTTAGCATGGGCACTTTTCGACTTGTTTGGTGGAAGTTTTTCTTCTTAACATGTGACTTAAATTTCGCAGCATTGCTAGCTAGAGATCACAAACAAAACACCTTGTCTTGCTTGAATGTGCAAATGTGAGTTTTGTTGAATTTGAAATGCAAAATAGAATCATTAAAAATCACATATTTGGTTCCGTCCGGTATCCATAGTTTAAAAGCACAAGCTAAGTTGGTTTTCTTATCCTCACATTCACGGCCCTATGTAAGTACAAGTACCCCCTCCCCAATTGGCTCCTACCCTTATCAATATCTCCATTAATGGGCCTTTTGTATAATATTTAGGGTAAATTACAAATAACCACTTCGTATTTGCGGTATTTTACAAATTACCACCTTGTATTTGCGTTTTTACAAATAACCCCCAACCTTTAGTGTATACTCCCCAATCAGTTGACAATCACCGCCGTATTTTTGTCCCGAGTTACGTTTTTCTTATTTTCCGTCTCGTTAAGTGGCGACTTAAGTGAAATACCCAGATTACCCTCCATTACTTATTACAAGTTTACAACCCATATTCCCCCAAATACATTTCATTTTGTTTCCACAATTCAATAACCCTAAATCCCCAAATTCTCTCTCTTCCCCAATTCAATCAATTATTTGGATATTCATCATCTCTACCTAAATCACTCCATCTCTTAATCCCTAATCCTAATTGATTTTAAGACCTCTGATATTGTGTCTACTGTTGTCTTAAGAGGCTGCCAAATAATAATGCTCACATCTTAATTATTCTCTATGATGCTACATTGCTCACTTAGATCAATTGTTACATCCTAATTGATTTTGTTTGCTTTAATTTGGGATGTGTGAGTTGGAAGCAAAATAAAACTCAACAATTATGCCTTCATATCTCCGCTCACTTAGATCAGATGTTAAGATCTTCATGTATAATATTAAAGCAAACACAATCAATGAAGGGTAATCTGAATATTACCATGAAGTCGTCACTTAATGAGACGGAAAATAAGAAAATGATACTCGGGACAAAAATATGGTGGTGATTGAGGGTTATTTGTAAAAACGCAAATACAAGGTGGTAATTTGTAAAATACCGTAAATACTTGATGGTTATTTGTAATTTATCCTAATATTTACATCTGTAATTTTGTTATATTGGTCACAAGCTACATACAATGCTCTTCCTCTTCATACAAACGACTTCATTCTATGCCGAAGGTCTTGTATAGTTGTATGGACTTGAATGTGTTCAGTACCATTCAGGAGTCAGGCCCATTGAATATCAGCTTTCCCCTCATTGTACGTAGAATAATGTAGGAAGGTTGTTTGAAGCTCAAACTTCCTTTCCTTTCCCCCGAGAAGATTTCTTGCCTTTTCCACTAGCATCTTCTAGAACCCGAGTTGAAAACTTCAAAACTCTTCTCAAAGCCAAGCGCTAGGCCCACCCTCATCTCATCTTGTTGCTATCGAGCTGATTATTCATGCTCTGCTGGTAAACATAACACTGATGGCGTAGCGAGATTTTACCTTGCTTTTATAAGCACCGGCTCTGGCATGTACTAGACCAACCTGATCAGCTGCCATTGACCATCAGATCAATCGCGCACTCTTACTGAGACCACCCGGATTAGTCTGAATTAAGCTTGGAGAGGATCAGAAAGGTGGTGAAACTCTCCCTCCTGTGCTTTCAGACCGTCCCAAGTTTCAAATCCACTGCATTTTGACCAAGTTAGATTACCCCTTCACCAATTGATCCAAGTGGTCATGGGCTCATGGCTACATCATTGATTTAATTATGCACTTCACATCATAAAATATACGGGGTAACTTAATCCTTGATTAAGCTTGGAGTAACAACTTTGCATATCTTGCACAAAGACGCAACTTTGATCAAGTTAGATTTGGCAGCATCTAACAACGGGTCAGCCTGTAAAGCTTTGTCAAAGCAGTACTTAGCTTCCTCAAGAAGGCCCTCGGCAACAAATACAAGCCCAAGATTATTATAAGCTGGAGCATATCCAGGCTTAAGTTTAAGTGCTTTACTAAACATAGCCTTTGCACCATCGTATTTCTTCTCCTGCCTGTATAAATTCCCCAGATTGGAAAAGATTGCATGTTGTTGCTCTGATGTAGCTAAACATAATGCTCGTTTGAAGACATCCTCAGCTAGAGATGCTTTTCCGGATAACTGCAATGAGATACCGAGATTTGACCAAACATAGCTGCAGTCTCTAAATCGAGACACTGCAGCCTTGAAATAGTTCTGTGATAATCTGAATTGTTGGGAACGGAGGCTATGCAGCCCTAGCTGGTGCCAGTGCACAGGATCATCTGGGTCTTCTCCTATGACCTGTAAAACAAGGGGAGGACATGAATAAGCAAAACAACAGGAAAAGGTTCAGTTGCTGAATGACAGATTCAGCTACTCTTCATGAAATAATGGAAGATTATTGAAATGTAGTAACTTTACAGTTTGCGCACATCAGAAACCAAACATGACAAATTTTGCATCTGTATTTTTAGATATACTTGCTGATATTAGATAGACTAGCAAAGTCAAATGTGGACAATAAATTTGCGATAGAGGTAATAACAAGTAACAATAACATTTGACCACTAATTTACATTTTATGTAGTAACAATAAATCATGATACTACCAAGAATCAACCAACACTTTTTTAATGGCTCAGCTTGTGAGTTGGGTAGGTCTCAAGTGTAGGCAACCTTAATCCCTTTACATTATAGAGGGCATATAGTACCTATAGTGTATCACTCATTTAGGCCTATCTTAATCCTAACCAGCTATTGCATTATTGCATTGGCTAATGAAGAAAACTCGAATACGGACAGTGTCTAACTAAAAGGGGCCGAGGAGTCAAACCCCAAATGTGCTCCTTTGCATGATTAATGCCCGACAAGTTCAAAGCAGCAATATGTAATAGGTAATGAGAATAAATTTGGATTGAGGATTATTTCTCTAGATGTTTATGATACCTGCTTCAAGCTGTAAAGAGCATGCTCTTCCACTTCCATCAACTCTTTCTGTTCACTTTCAAATGCTGCTGAAATCTCATGTTGGGTCTGGTGTACCATGGCAAGCCCAGCCCAAGCGATCGTAGGATCAATCGACACAGGATCTGCTTCTCGAAGAATCGAACCCATTTCATTTCCAGCCCAAGATAGCTGTTCACTGGGATTTTGTGATCTTTCTGCATCTTTTATGCGGTGGACAGCAACAGAATAACGTGTAGACATACAATTGGGTTCCAGTTTAGCTGCCTGCCAAAATAATAACAATAAGACTAAAAAAAAAAAAAAAAAAAGGCAACCGGATGACCAACAAGGAAAATTGTGTTGAGAATTACATCATTGACTCCTACTAGGGCTACTTCACAATAAAACTAAAGTGCAACTAATTTGCTTCAAGCCTTCAATCCATCATCACCATCTATCATCACCGAGGAATTTTAATACATAAGATTTACGCACAACCCCCTTAATTTTTTGTGAGACTTCCATCATCAACGAAAATATGACCAGTTCGATCTGAACAGTTAATTGTTATTTACTGGCCAGAACTTAAAACATATATGCCTGAGAGTCTATTCTAGATATCATAGGAAGATAAGTAGAATACAATTGGAAGCAAAGTAAAAATCGTAGCATACAAGCAAATTCCTACAATTTCCATCAGAGATGTAACAACATACCTTTTCCAAGCACTTGCTCGAGCTTTTATAATCACCAATAATATGGTATGCACTAGCAAGGTTTGCCCATATGTGTGCTGCCTTGGGATCTAGTTTAAGAGCAGCTAGAAGGCACTCCTTTGCCGTACTAATTGCAACAGTAGAATCTGATTCTAGACCAAGATCACCCACACTTGCTCCAGCACCTAATTTTTTAGTATGAGGTGGTCGGTATCAGACTTTCTAATAATAACGGCATGGAGATACACCACAAAACTATGGACTACCGATAACATAAAAACACATAAAAATGGTGATTTGAATTATAATATCGAACCTGCAACAGGTGAACTATACTTGCACAAAATAATAGCAGCATAGTTGACAAGAGCACTGGGATGGCCTTGATCTTTAAGAATTAGACCCTGAAAGCATTTTAAGGCAGCCTCCAAATTTCCACTGAGAGAAGAGTAGTCAAGTTATATGGAAGCGGTCAGATATTAAGAATGTGAGGTTGCAAGAAAAGCAGTATCGTTGTCAAGTGCTCGCTGAAAAAACTTAGTTATCAAGATTATTACTTGTCTAAAATGACAGAAATAGAACTACAAATATAGAAGATCAGTAGGAAATTAATCTTGGCAAACAAAATAAAGCTTCTTCCATAAAGTTGAGAAAAGCCAGCAAGGATAAAAAACTAAAGAGAGAAGAAGTTGGGAAATTACGAAGTAATACATTACAAAAGAAAAAGACAGAAAGAACAAGGCCCTTATATTGACACAAACATTTCATGAAGAGCGTAATATCAATGCTTGCTTGCTCTTACTTTTGAGTTTTTCCTAGTTCCTACGCCTTTTAAAACTGATTTCCACACAGATATCCTTAAAAACAATTGAAGCTAGTCGGAGATTTGGAATTAGCCAAAATGCAACAACTTAATTGTTTTCGACTGTAATTACATGCGTCTCTCACAGAAGAACAGAATGCTCGTGATCGATGTTTAAATATAGAAGAGATTAACATTTGGGTCTCTTTACCTCTGTAAATAAGCGAGACCTAAATTTCCAAGACAGTCCAAGTTGTCAGGTGCCAAGGTTGATAAAGAAGACAATACTGAAATTGCACTCTACAAACAAATAAAAAAGGAACATAAGATCATATAAAAAAAGGTATTCAAGATCTCAATATACAAGCATATAATACAAATGAATGTACCTGCAGACGACCAGTTTTAAGGAGAATCATTCCTAGAGTATTCCAAACTGGTACTTGTCTAATATCTGATAACACCGATTCCTTTAGTTTTGAAATTATCTCTTCAAGCTCTTCTACTTCAAGCTCAGTATCGGAAGTTGACTCACTCATATTTTCTAGAAGAAGGCACTGAAAATAGGATGAGAAGACGTTATTCCGATTACATAAGAGCAATGTCTCTGATGTTAACATAGAAGTAAATAAGAAAAGATTCATATAGGAGTTTGTTATATTTTACTTTTTTGCAATCGCTTCATTAATCAAAAACCATGCTTGGAGAGGAAAAGAATAGAGACCTGGGCATGATGCATTTGAACCAATGATAACAGTTCTGGCCTGTCAATTTCCTCATCAGATCGTAACAAAATTTCGGATGCCTTCTCGTATGCAAGAACTGCCTGACATATTATCACATAAAATTAGTGCCCAAACATGGCATATATTATATATATAATGCTAAAAAGAGGCTCAAGACCTTCAAGCAACAACCTTCTGTGGCTGACACAGTCGCTGGTACATTAGACCAAGTAAAAAATGAGCATGTGCATTCTTTGGAGCCTTCCTTGCTACATGTATCAAACCCTACATATGTAAATCAAGTTGATTGATTAATGAAATAAGAAAATAAACTACTCCTTGAGATCCTCATAGAGTTATGGATGCACCTTAGCTACAATACATGCATTAACACCTTAGCTAGGATGTTAACTGTTAAGCCTTCCAATAAAATGTATCCTAGTTATTCCTAGCTTAAGGTGCATCTATAACGAAGAATCCATGGCTTCAAAACTTCTCACGTTATGAGGATCAACCATAATATACAATCTCGCTTAGGTCAAGGTTGCAGTATCAATTATCGCAGCCTAATGGCCGATGTCGCCTTACGATGCTATATTATATGTTACTCAAACTCGTTTAGAAGTATCCGACACGGGTGTATGTCCAAATGTCAGACTCCGCTATTTTTTGAAAAAAATGCATATATTGGTCTAAATTGAGGTGTCCAAGTGTCATACACATGTCCGAGTGTAGAGTGTCGGACACGGGTACGCAAGGAAATTAGAAGTACAAGTGTCAGAGTAACATATTTGTATAACATGGTAACGAACTCGTTGTGATCTTCCAAGACGTTCACAGATTCAATTCCATTGGCACTCGGCACTATGCGTATGCTATAGAACTTGTAGATCAGGATTATCAGTACAGAATTATCAATATACTCCCCCGTCCCTCAGGTAAGGTTCACACTTTCTATGTAAGTCCAACTTTCAATAAAGTTTGCACTTTGCTTTATTCATTTTCAGGTTATTTCAATTTTGTCTTGGTGACAGAATGATATTTACAAGAAATGTTACTCATTTTATAGGATATGTCACACAGTTAGTGCTTCAGTTACCACATTCACTCCACTCACCGGATGATCACGATTCAGTTTGAGCATATTCTATCATGGCGCTTACATAAAATGTACTCCCTTCCATAGTCCCATAAAGCATCATTTTCCTTATTCATTATTTCCTTAAATGGCAAAAAGAACCTACAAATGACCCAAATATCCTCTTGAGAGAAATGGTAGAAGTGTCGAGTAGTCCACTTGTAAGGGCATAATAGTCACCATTTACCAATGGTGCTTATCCCTAGAATGAGAGGGACTGAGGGAGTATATATACGTATATAATATATATTAGTGAATTGTTAATCAGAGTACCATGGTGCTAACAAATTAGGCAAACCTTGCTTTGTGTCCATTTGTAAATCCCTCTAAAATATTCTACCTATTCCAAAAGGGGTTTGAATCTTATTATGAGACAATGGGACTATGGGAGTAGTAGTAAATAATAACCGATTGTCAATATTGAACTTTCCAACCAAACCAGCATATTCATGAACAAAAAAAATGTTACATAAACTGACTCACAGTTTTGAGGCTGCTAACTTTCTCTTCACGAGAAGATGGAGCCCCTAGAGAATGTTGATCTACATCAACATCAGCCCCACAGTCGAGATGGTCTTCAGCTTTCCCAGACTTCGGTCGGCACTTTCCTATTTTGTTTAGTCTTTTACTTTCACCTTCTATAGCATCACTGCCTTCTTTGACTATCAGAGGCAACTTCTCCAGGCTACTATCATTGACTGGAAACCTGCCAATATACATATTAACCTGAAAAATACTTGCGACAGAAAAGTAATAGTCGATGAAACAAGCACAATAGGGAAGAGAGGAACAATCTGCATACAGCATACACATGTGAAATGCACATACAACAGCAGATTAATTAAAGAGTGGATCCCCTTTAAGCAGCTCCGTCATAAATCATAAGGTCAACGGAGATTTAAGTGAACACAGAAGCTCATCAGCAACAGCAACAGAAGATCAACAGCATTATCATCTAATTATCTACTAATCCAAGCTGGCAATGTTAATTTTGATGTTCTAGGATATCTAGGAATGTCATAAAAGTGTGTTATAGAATTAGTTAGTTGGTTCAAATCTCGTAAAATAAGCAACTAGCACACATTATTGTACAGACTACAGATACCACAATGTAGTTGTAGTTATTGTATTTGCAGAATTCTCTCAAGCTTTGCATACATTTTCATGAGACATTCTTCTCATTTTGCTTTCTCTGACATGCGAACATGAGACTAGATGCCACCATCGTTCACTCAACCTAACTTCTTTCACTCTAGAACCTAAGTCTTATGACCTCTTCAACCCTAATTCTTGTAGGAATCTACCAGATATCCAATTACGGCTCTACCCTTTAATACAATCTTCTTACAATATTGAATTTACCGCTAGCAGTCAGTCGTAATGTTTTGAAATTTGAAGCCCTATCAAAACCCTCCAGTTTCCTCAGTCGTTGGCTCCTTATACATCTCAAGATCGAACTCCAAGCTTACTGAGTCGGGTGGCTCTAAGTCTCGACACCATAAAACCCAAGTAAAACCAACTACAGCCCAAAAATCCAGCACAATACTTCAATAAGCCATTTTGCCACAAGTACCCTAAACAATTTCCTCTAAACCAAATAACATGTCCCAACAACTCATATCTCTTAAATTCACCTGTAAATTGATCCCTTCCTCCGTCCCAATCATTTGTTTACCTTAAAAAATTAACACTCATAGCTTCAAAATAGCTAACAACAAAGACATCACCTTTTTCCCTAATATAACCTCAAAAAACAACCAAACTATCAAATTTCTCAAAATTAACTCCAAAAATAATCAAAAGAACCAAAAAAATCCGCAAAATTACCTAAAATTAATAAAAACCCTACTCAAATTAACCCAAAAAAAAAATTACAAGAAAAACGAAAGGGAAACAAAAAATAAAAAATTGAAGAACACCCAAATGAAATACCAAGATAAAAATGATGGGAAAAGCAAGAACCTTTGAAGAAGAGGAAGAGGAAGAGGAAGAGGAGGAGGTGGGGGAGGAGCAGAAGGAAGGAAAAGGGCAGAATCGTCATCTTCAAATTCAGGAGGATCAACATTTAAGTCAGCCAAAACGACGAGTTTTGGTTGATGGGTTTGCTTCTTTTCTTCAGGGGTTGACATGGCAGATTGATTAATGGTGGAGAAGAGAAGAGAATGAATGAAACAATAAAGTATTGTGTGTTTGTGTGTGTGAACTGTGAAT
>JAOWBH010149541.1:0-12311 GCA_028566215.1 Silene coronaria | reverse complement strand
GTACAAGCAGGCTCTGGAAGAGGCGCAACCTGTGCTGCGTTCCTTACAGAAGGCGCATCCCCTGATGCGTTCCTTCTCCAGCCAGAACTGCTGCTGACTTCGTAAAAGGACGGTTTTTTAGCGATTTTTAAATAAGAAAAGGGTGGCTAATTGGCATCTATGTGACGTAACTAACAAAAATACAGTGAAATAAAATTACAAAGTACAAGATTTGATATTTACACCCTCAGACTTATTTGTTAACGGTACGAGATTTAACTAATATCGTCTTTTAATGGTAACTTGACTTGATTACTGTAGATGAAAGTGCCTTTGTTTAACAAAGAATTTAAAATTGATTAATTAATGTTGATTAAGTCGATATGTAGTGGTCTAGGGGGTCGGTCATGTAAAACGTGACGGGTACTCAAAAGGATTCGAGCTAACATGGTCGAATTGATCAAGCACGTTAATGTCATAGCAAGAGCACGTGGTCTAGAATGCAAAGGGAGAAGAGAAGGTCGGACACTCGCGTGAATAATACGAGGTATGAAGACCTCTATTTATACTAATCACGAGGTATGGTTTTGGTAAGCTGGAAACAGGCCCAAGAGAAGGCGCAGCAGCTACTGCGGCTCTTCTAAGAGGCGCAGCCACTGTTGCGTTATCTCTCTAGTGGTTTCCTGCTCAGGACGCAAGATCTTGACGGTTTGATTTTAGAAATAGGAAGATAACGGTTTCCTTATTCCGCAAGGTGCGATATTTTGCCGAGATATTATATTAAAATATTATTTGGCGATGGAGTTCTAGAACATTCCGAGACAGGTTGAGACAGTATCAGGAAATGAAAACGGTTTTTTACCCAGACTCCAAACGGACTCTAATTACTATCAAAACGACCGTAACGACGCGTAGATGACGAACAAGGGGTGGACACAATTATTTGAGCTTACACTTGACAGCGGTTTTAATAAATGTCATAAAATCATACCATACGCTAAACATGCGGCTCACTCATCACTAGTTGTTTTGCGGGAGGTGCAGAACGAGGTGTCTACAGAGCCCCCACTTTGACCGTGGCTTGGACAAGGCGAAAGTCATAGTATAGCCCTCAGGTCAATCGAAGATTACAACCTGAAAACTATGGCGATGCGAGGCGACTCAAGGAGACTGAGCCAAGGACCTGTAGTCGGGAACAGTTTAGAGTCTGTCGACTATCAGGGAGGGTCGTTTAAAGTTCATTAGACTACGTAAGGAAGATCGCCAGCCATAAGGAGAAACATACCTGAGACCTCTGCTAAAAGGATTTCGCCTGGCATTAAATTGTTTGTGTTTAAATGGCTAAGAACGCTGACCTGGTCTGGCGTTATACTGGAGTAGCTTGGAGTGCATCGCGCTGTAGTTGGAGCATAATATGTCTCGGCACGGCTTGCGTTGCTGGAGCAACTCGGAGTGCTCCACGCTGTATCGGAGTATAAAAGTCTGATGAGTTGAGAACTTTTTTGAATTTGTCTTTGTCCTTTTGTTTAAAGGTGTGTAAAAGGCCGAGAAATCACATGGACTATCGCTGGGGAAATAATATGATGCTTGTGACCAAACGTCCCGGAAAATATCCATTGGGGAGAACCAGATCGGAAGACCGGTCTGAAAAGGAAAGATCCTTGAAATAATGTAAATTCGAATAAATAAATAAATAATTTCGAAAATAAACGTTAGGGGGGATGACCAACGTCCAACGAACTCTTAATGAATTTCCAAAAACACTCGTTGCTGGAAACATGCTGGGGAAAAGGCGTAGCAAGAGCTGCGGCTTGAGGAAGGGGCGCAGCCTTTGCTGCGTTTATTCTTGAGTCAGCCCGAGTTCAATTAAGCAGAAACTCTATGCGCGAGTTCTATTATTCATCCAAAAACATAACTCTCGACATTCCTTCACCAAGAACTCGAAAATCCATCAAAATTTATACCTAATCTTACCATTGATCATGACTAATCCAGGTATATGACTTTTCTTTGCTTAATATCGTCTTTGATGCTTGAATTTGAAATAGAAATTGGGGTTTATTATCCCTTTAATTTCGAAAAATTGGGCTTTCATCTTAAATTAATTTATCCCATGAAATTGACATTAGAAATGTGTAATTGACCATGTCAGGATCATATTCATGTGTTCACTTCGAATTTTTATCCACCGTAGGCGAATTTAGGCTAGCTTGAGACGGTATTGTATAAAACCGCTTATATGGCTCGTAAATGGCCCGAAACATGCCGGATTATGACGAAATTTGTTGTTTTGGAACCCCGAGATTATGGGTAAACTTTCTGTATGATCAAATTTGCTGCTTGTTGTCGCGCGTCCGGGACACTTTCTTTTGGCTAATAATCCGAATTTTAGCCGTATTGCTGCCGAATTTTTGACTTTCTTAGGATATAAGACTTGTCGGGAACACGTAGGAACGTGGCATGAACATGAATGTCGACTTTCAATTCACTTGACTTGGAAAATGGCAAGAAACCATGATTTTGCTCTTGTTTTTGATTCGTTTGGTTGCAGGTGACGTTGCTTCGCCTTCGGGTCGTGACGATGACTCTATGGAGTATGAATACAAGATAGAGCGTGCTCATGTGATTCATATGGGAGTCCCGGAGGCTCAGGAGGTAGAAAAGGCTCCATGGAGGGTCCAGACGAGGAGTAGTGGTCGTTTGCTTGCTCCGGCTCCGGGTTGGGTTGAGAAATGGGATGGTCGCCGCGGAGAGTCACTTGTCCTATCGGGCGGCGTGGAGCATTGTGAGCTTATTTTTCTCTTTATTTTGTTTCTTTCTTACTTCTTTTTTCCAAATTTCTCTTCTTTTGATGCTTTTGTATTTGAAATATGTAGGATAACGGCAACATGCGATCTTTCTCTGGGTATGCCGCGATGATGGAGGCTCATGTTAAGCTTACCGAGGAGGAGAGGTTGATGATTGAGTGAATTGTTTTGGACCGTTGGTGAGGGCTTGGATGGAGATCCGAGCATTTGGGCTAATATGTGCCTGATTCGGGCTTTCTTGGATCGATTTTGGGATACGACCTCGAGTTTCCACATGCCGTTCGGTGAGATCGGGGTTACCTTAGAGGATTTCGGTATGATCTTCGTCCTTTCTTGAGGAGAGGAGGAGATGACGTGGCTCGAGACGGCTATGAGGGCTGACTCGGCGGAGGCTAGGAGGTTGATAGGCTGGAACCTATCTAAGGCCGCAGTTAGAGTGCCTGGGTTGGTTCCCAATATTTACATTAGGGATTATTTTGACGACAAGAGGCCGGAGACCGTCTAGATGACCACAGGCGGGTCCCAGGTGGCCCCTCAGGCCTTTACTCTGGAGTAGAGGGCTCGGCTTTGGTTGTAGTGGTTCTTTTCATTGATCTACTTCATTGACAAGGGGGAACGTCTGTCGACGAGGTTGCTTCCGTACCTGGCATATTTGGATAGCTTGGGCCGATTTGACTGGGTTACTTTTAGTTATGCGGTTCTTACACGGTACATAAGGGCCATGGTCTGTTCTGAGCTGATTGAACAAGGGACTTCTCCTGCCAGTGTTGGTCCTGGGCTGATCTTAGAGGTATGTCATCTTTCCTTGTATTTCATCTCAGTATTATTTCATTACGAATGATCGTATGGATTAAAAATGATTCTTATCTTAAAATAACGAAGGATCCTAGAAATGCTTGTGTTTGAACTCGAATCTTCAATTTTGAAATTACGAATGATTGCATATAAATATACTCGTGTTTGAACTCGAGTCTTCGATTCCCAAATAGCAAATGATTGCATATAAATATACTTGTGTTTGAACTCGAGTCTTCGATTTCCAAAATAGCAAATGATTGCATATAAATATCAAGCTTGTACTTAAATTTAAAGTGACCTGGGTGTATATAATGAAAGATCGTATATTCTTTCCTTTTGTATTTTGCAGGCTTGGATATACTCTTATTTCACCAATTTCTCTCCGGCGAGAGATGCAGATGTAGATCGACAGTATTCCGGGGTGTGGGATTGGATCATCTGTCGGAAGAAGAGCCAGCGGTCTTCCTACGACACTTGCAGAAGGCAAGTGAATGCTTTGAAGCTGGATAACATAAGTGGAATCCTTTTCTTTAGCTTTCCTTGTTTCATTTTGCTTATCATTTCATCGTCTCATATTGCTTTCGCATCGATTAGTGGACACCGAGATCTTGGCAGGCCTATTCGGGTGCTTCGGCCTTTGTAGTTGATCGACTTAGGCCTAGAAGTACGTGTAGGCTTCTTTTGGCGTTGCCTATGGGACTAGTTTGGTACCTAGGTGAGCGTTGGCTCGTCAGTGCTCCAGTGATCGCTTTGTTGTCCCCATCGATCCTCCTCGGACGATATTTAGGGAGCCTTCAGCTGAGAAGAGGATGGCAGAACTGGCTGGGGCTAGTGGTGGTACCCTCTTGCTTCCGGACTTGGAGTACTCCGAGTTCGTTCAGAGACGGCTAGCTTACTGACCGATAGTGGTACGAATCGATTCGCTTGTATTTGAACAACCATTGCTTGTTTCTTTTTTCTTTTTTCTTTTTATTATTAGCTAGCAATTGATGCCATTGTATAGGAGATTGACGAGGCGGGTGCTGATCCCCTAGCTTATCCGGATACGTTAGAGTACCTTGGGCCAGTTGCCGGTACGGTGGTGCATACGACGATAGACACCTTATTGGAGGATATGACAGATGTTGGGCTTGACGAGTGGTAGCACGTCGTCAGGAGGGTAAGCCCCCAGTTTAGAGTCTTACTCTTTTCCACATGTATGAACATGCCTTGATGATTTGGAATTTGAAATGTAGGTATAGCCGTCGAACCAAGTCGAGCTATGGCAGATGGCTAACCGCCTCAGGGCGACAGCTGTGGAGGCTCTAGCTGGTGGCCTGAAGACATAGGTATAAACCTCTTCTTCTCTTATTTTCATTTGACAATGATGTCATTCGTACCACATCATAATAATTTTGCTTTTGTTATGTAGCATGAGCGTGAGATGGCGATGGTACGAGGAGACTTGGCCCGTGTGGAGCGAGAGCTCGAGGCTCGCGATAGGGAGATTGCCGACTTATAGGAGCGTTTGTCATTCCAAGAGAAGTTAGATGATCTCCTGTTTTATGATTGACGTTGGATATGAGTCTGAATATTTTTATTTAGCCCAATTTTGATGTATATATCTGGCCTGCGTGCCATTGGAGCTTTGTTAGGAGATGTGTACCTGCAGGTTAGCCTATATACAGGTTTGGCTAGGCAATATTTTAGCCGTTATGCTGCCGAAAAATATAAAAAAATGACATAACACGTATATATTACGTAATAAACACAACGAGAGCAAATACAAGTTGAAAATATTCACGATTTTGAAAAGCGAATGAGTTAAATGAATTTAAAGAATTAACTGAATTTAAAGAATACACAAATGTTAACCGAAAAAAGGAATGAATTAAATGATTTAAAGAATATATAAATGTTAATTGAATAAAAATGAATGATTTAAATATTTTAAAAGAATATACAAATGTTAATTGAATACAAATGTTGACTTGAACAATTAAATGTAAATGTCGACCAAATCCCAAAAAAAAAAAAATTGCTCGCTAAATGAGGCGACCTAAATTGCATAAAATAATGCGACCCAAAACGAGGAGCAATACCCCCAAAAATAAAAAGGAAAGAAATGGGTATGTGTTCATTGCGGTTTGGAGCGGATGTCGAAATGTCGCGGAAAATGTCTCGAAATGTGGGTCCAATCATCATCGGGAATCGGAATCTAAAAAAATTCCGAAATTACGTATGTTGATCCTATAGGAATAGGGAAAACTTGCCAAAAACCAAATATGAAAAGTAATTGAGACCGTCTTCCAGCGAAAAGGGGCTAGGAGAAGGCGCAACCACTGGTGCGATCCTTCAGCTCGTTTCTTCCTGAGCGAGTTTTGGAATGCCGAAAAATTATATATAGGAGGTGACTCCGACCCCTATACTCACAATTCTCATTACCAAGCGTCTTCTCCTTATAAAATCTTTAAGAAAATATTTCTGAAAAATTAAGATGGACATTTTTGAAAAATGAGTCAAAGCATGGATCAACGAGTTTACGAATGTAGAGAAGCATGACATGGAGGCATATGGGGTATGGACCATCATTAGCCTGAAGAAAGTTAAGGTATTTAAACTCTTTCTTGATGCTTGTCTTGAATATTGGAATCCGTCTTTTCATGTTTTTGCATTTCATGTGGAAAATGCTCCAGTAGTGCCACCTAGTTCACAGGGTTATAAGAACAAATTCAGAGATTTCTTAGGCCTCACTCGAACTGAAGTAGACCGCTTAGTAACCTCAAAGGGGGTGTGAATGTTCGAATATCTTGACCGATTTATAGATAGGAATGATCCTACCTTATCATATGCTGCAAGACGTAGAGCCTTTGGGTTTTGCCTCCTTCATTGCTACATTTTTCATGGACACGTTGATAGGACATAAGGGATGATTCATGACTTCTCTCCATCGTGAAACAAATGGAGCTGCGCAGGAGCCCAGTATGCTTAATTTTAGGAGAGACCATACTTGGCATGGATGACCGAAAAGCCAACCGCGATTTACTGTACCTTGGAAGTCCGCTCATTTTACAGGTAAAATGGACTACCCTTTTTTTCTTTTTGTTTTCTTGATTTTTCTCTCTTTTTTTTTTCTTTCTTTTTGTTTGATTTTTTTTTTGTATCGATAATCTGTTGCTTTTGTACATATGGCTAATGGAGAGATTAAGGCTGATCGAGCCCCCAGATGATGCGCTTAGCTATCGCCCCCGTTCCATTGTGATGAGGACTAGGCATTTTAATATTGAATTCACCCGAATCTGCAATTACTGGGAAAATAAACTGAAGACTGAAGGAGAATCCTTAATCAGGTGGATGGTGACATGGTGGCGTTTGCAGGCGTTGACTGGTGTATCCTCATTTGATCCTTCACAATCCGTTCGTGTACCCGGCTTGGAATTCATGGTTAACATTTTCCCGTAGAGGCTCCTTAGACAGGTGGGTTTGAAGCAAAAGATTCCGAAACTGGAACCGTGCCTCAGACCGCTCTTGCTCATACACTCGAATCATGCCGTGAATGGGCTGTCCGTTGGGTGCAGAGATACATGTGGTATGTACCCATTCCTCTTGGCTCTTTATGGGTATCTGGCTCGTATTTGAAATGGACAAAGGCCGTCACTTCTGAAGAGTGCGAGAATTGAAGGAAGAGTGAGCCGACAAATTATAAGAGGCCCGATGCCGCCAAGGCTAAGCAAGACTTCTCGACTGAGCTTGAAGAGGGAGAAGGGTCCCAAGCTGTCCATCATAAGAAGAAATCAAGGAAGAATCCTCCTGTTGAGAAGATGGTGATTGCGAGAGACGGGAGGTCAATGCCACGAGAGAGACCTTTGGTGATTAGGTCAAAGATAGTGCATGAGCGACCACCTCGAGGCTGAGATGACAAGAAAAATGACAAAGGCAAGGGGAATATTGAAGATCTAGAATAGGCCCTTGTCTTTTACTCCCTCCTATTCATAATAACACACCCTAATTCCTTTTCTGTCTATTCACAATACCTTCCCTATTTTCTTTTTCAGTAAGTGTTTGTGTGGTCCAAATTTAATTGTATGGTGGGGTAGTGTGTTTGTGTGGTCCAAATTTAATTATATGATAGGATAGTGTGTTTTCTTCATCCTTGTGTCAAAATGAAAGGAGAAGGTTATTATGAATAGAAGGGAGTATTATTTATTACTAGATACTGTTTGTTGTAATAAATGGCAGGATTTTTAGAGTCCTAACCTAGACTTTATTTTTAGCATTTATTATAATGTTATATTACTATTTAAATGAATAAAACAGTTATTTTAGTTAGAAACTCATGATTGTCCCTTTTTATTGATTATTTTGAATTCCAGTTAATTAAAACTGTCCTTCTATTACGCGATAAAGATGTGGTTGTATCCTTTTGAAAGGATTGCCTACGTATTCATCCTTAAGATGAAATCAAACCAATGACGTAGTTTAAAATGCGTAAAAGAATAAATGTTAAAAGAAAGAGCTTTATAATGAACTTAAGAACAATAAGCATGGTGCTTTACTTACTCCAAAAATGCAATTGGATTTTTTTGACGATATAGAGGATAAAAAAAAAGTCAAAATGCAAGCGCAAAGATGAAATCAAAAGTTGGCCAAGGGCCATGTGGGTCGTGACACAAGAGCGTCACGTGCGAATCCGCGAGGCGCGGTGTAAGTCAGGGATAGTACTTCTTTAACCGGTCTAGGTTAGTCGGGTTTGAAAATTCATTCTCATCTAAGTCCGTGATTCTATCTGCTCCTCCTAATAGGGTAGTCTTAACAAGGTAGGGTCCGACCCAATTAGGTTTAAATTTTACCCTAGGGTTGACTGGTAGGAGAGTGCGGACGGATTTAAGCACCAAATCCCCTTTCTTTAACCCTTTTGTTGAAAGCCCTTCCGATTCTTGCTTGATACATCTGAACATTATGCAAGGCCAGTAATCGTTGTTCATCCAAGAGGATGAGTTCTTCGTATCTGTGTTTATTCCATTATGCTTCCGGAATCTGACTTTCAAGTAGAATGCGTAGAGATGGGATCTCTAGCTCTAATGGTTGTATTGCTTCCACTCCATAAGTCAGATAAAAAGGAGTAGCCCCAGTGGGCATCCTAACTGAAGTTCGATACCCCCATAATGCGAACAGTATCTTAATTGGCCAATCGCGGTAATTGTCTATCATATTTTTAAGGATCATCACGACATTCTTATTTGTTGCCTCAATGGCTCCATTTGTCTGTGGTTTGTATGGAGAAGAATGATGGTGTTTGATTTTGTATTTGGGCGGAAATTGTTCTGTCTCTGCTTGGAAGTGTGATCCGCTATCGCTGATGATCTTATGTGGACACCTGACGAAATATAAGATTAACTTGTATGAACTTAGCCACATACTTGGATGTCAAGGTGTTGTAGGAAGCTGCCTCAACCCACTTAGTGAAGTAATCAATCGCAACCAAAATGTAGTAGTGGCCTCTCGTTCCGGGCGGGGTGATCTTCCCTATGATGTCTATTCCCTACGTAGAGAATGGCTAAGGAGATGTCATTGTGTAGAGCAAGGATGATGGAACGTGTTGCACATTCCCGAAGATTTGACAGATCTGGTAATGGTGTATTTAGCACAATCTACTCCCATAGTCGTCCAGTAATACCCAGACGCATTATTTTCTTGGCCATCATGGGCCCACTCATGTGTAGACCGCATTCTCTGTAATAAATTTCCTCCATGACCTTCTTTGCTTTCGAATGATCGAAGCAAAGCAGAATGACACCTTGGGGTGTTCTTTCATACAATTCTCCTTGATTTCAGACATATTGTGCATCTAGATATCGTATAGCTCGTTGCCCTCGATTATCCATGTCTGGTGGGTATTCACCGATGAGCTTGTAATTCAATATGGCTTGGTACCAAGGCTCATCTTGACTTTCCTCATCCCGGGTTATGAAGTGCACATAGGCTGATTCTGAATGCCTTTCGATGCACAGTGGCATTTTGACCATATTTTTAGGCATGTTAATTAGTGATGCAATATTTACAAGAGCTTCGACAAACTGATTTTCTTCCCTAATAAGATGAAAATATGTGACTTGGTCAAAGAACTGAGCCACTAGGTCTATCCTTACTTGGTAAGGTGCAAGACTTTTGCTTTGAATTTTCCATGAACCAGTGATCTGATTGATTATTAGGGATGAATCTCCATGTACTCGTAGTCTCTTTATACCCAGACTTACTGCCGTTTATAAGCCGATGAGGCAAGTTTCGTACTCTGCAGCATTATTAGTCACCTCGAAGTCAAGTTTGACCGAGATCGGTGTATGCTCGCATTCAGGAGAAAGTGGCAACAGTCCTATGCCATACTCTCTCAAGTTAGAAGACCCATCAAAGTAGAGGTCCCAAGACTCAGTATCGGTGTATAGAATGTCTTCATCTGGAAATGACCAAGTATCTATAGCCTGGGTATCTTGGATCAGATTTTCTGCAAAGAATTCGGCCACTGCCCATCCTTTGATGACTTTTAAAGTAACAAATTTAAGGTCAAACTCCAAAAGCATCAGTGTCTATCGTGTTAAGCGACCATTGAGCACTGGCTTCTCGAATATGTACTTGATCAGATCCATTTATGAATATACGTTAACTGAATAACTGAGCATATAATGACGCAGTTTCTTAGTTGCCCACACAAGAGCGAGGCAAGTTTTCTCGAGAGATGTGTATTTAATCTCGTATTCCAAGACTTTTTACTAAGGTAGTAGATAGCTCTCTCTTCTTTCTAAATCATTTAGGTGAGTATAAAGACAGAGGTTGGTCTTTCTGAGGTGGCTTAAGGACTGGTGGCTTAGCTATAATCTCTTTTATCCTATCAAATGCCCTTTGGCAATCGCTATCCCATATCGTGTTGGTTGCTTTTTTCAATTTCTTGAATATTGGTGCGCAAATCATGGTAAGCTTTCAGATAAATCGACTGATGTACTGCACTTTGCCTAGGAAACCTCTTATGTCCCTTTCTGTCTGAGGTTGAGGAATCTCGATTAGAGCTTTGATCTTGGATGGATCGATCTCTATCCCTCGTTGGATGACTACATAGCCAAACAATTTTCCTGACGTGACTCCGAAGGCATTTGCCGTCGGTCCACTTAATTGATTTTCTCCACCCGGTCTGTACTTCGCTCGGATCTGCGTCAGTGATGAGTGCCGTTTAATTGAAATGGTCATCCCGAAGTATCATGGTAATGATTTCGTCTTAGCTTGCCCCAACAAAGTGATCTTCTCCAAATACAAGGCTAACTACTTGTCCATCATAGCAAGGTGCTTGAGGAGTTTTGTCGACAGGAGCCGTTTCTTGTGGTATGAAATAGCAATTATGGAATATTTCTATTCCTACTTTCTTCTTGCCTTTGTAGATCCAAGGTTTTGGGAAACCATGAAAGGGTTAACTTTCTCCCTCTATGACAAAGCATCCACTTAGAGTGTGGTTATACGAGCGCATTTGGACACCTTTTGTCTTGCGGTTATTGGATTGTATAAGCAATTCATATGCTTCTTTCTTAGTAGGCTTGTAACCCAATCCCAATGGTATCTTCTGAGAGTTGCCTTCCTTAAAAGGCGCGAATGTATTCTTCTTGACTGGATCTAATGGCATGCTCGAGAAATACCCCTGTTTCTTGAAAATGTGACTGACCACCAGATTAGAGTAAGGGTTGAAGTATAAGGGTGCGAGTTCGATTTTGATCACACTGACTACTTCGAACCCTCCCAATTCATGTATTGGTTCAGTTGTGACTTGATTATTTGACATGTTTTTGATTATATCTTTGATTGGTGATGAGGTAATTGTGACTACTTGTCTGTTGATTGGTATCTTTATCTTTTGAGGTAGTGTCGACGTCACTGCCTTAGAAGCATGGATCCATGGTGTTGGACCATATTGTACTATGCCTCTTGTTTATATGGTTATAAGTTTTGATGACGACAATCGATTTGTATATGCGTAATGTTTGTTACCATATGGTTGTCTACTTATGAGAAATAACGTTAGCATAATCGAACTTATACCTCAAAGTAGTATAACTTGGGAAGTCAAAGGCTATAAAATGAAGACAATCAAAAGCTGAATGTTATACCTTAGAGACATATAACTTTACAATAAAAGGTTGAAGTTTCGACGAGATAATGAGCTTGAAGTATACCTATTTGCACTACAACTCTACAACTTCAAGATGTTGAAATCTAAATATCTTCTACGATGATCAAGCATACTCAAAATGCACAAAGACATTCAAGATCTTGGTTTGAAAACTTAATATCAAGATACCTTATTGAATACTTCATGGAAGCTTTTAGTTTAGGTGTCTTCCTTTGACGGTATGTTTTGAAAAAATTAAGCATAGCCAAGTTATTGTAACTTTCACTATAACTTTACTAGCTCAGTCTAAGGTTATAGGCTAATTACTTATAACTTTAGGGCTACATGTTTATAAGGCACAAAATAGTTTTTTTAGAAGCAAAGCTTTATAAAACGGAATTGAATTTTTGTAAAGAGTAATTTATTCACAAATTATAATATGGATGTAGGGTGAAATAACTTGGAACATCTTATTGGCAGTAAAATAACTTATGGGTTGTCGTGCTATCTAAGATATGAAAGTGTAGATACCTCATATCTGCACCTCCCGCCAATCACCCAATGATGATTGGACCGCATGTTGTATACACGGAACGAGT
>JAOWBH010149530.1:0-11647 GCA_028566215.1 Silene coronaria | reverse complement strand
GTTATCCACATTGCCCTGAGCACAACAAAACCATCGGGACCGGTTCTCATACCGATTATAGCATGTTCACTATTTTGCTCCAAAATATGGTGGGTGGACTTCAGGTCGAAAATGATGGTAAATGGATTGATCTCAAACCCGTTCATGGTGCTCTAGTTATCAACATTGGCGACTTATTCCAGGTATCTTCACTAAAATGTGACATCACTAAAAATTGGCCTTTTGTTTTCTAAATCCTCGTGTGTTTGATGTAGATTATGTCGAATAATAAGTACAAGAGCGGGGCACGTCGTGTATATGCTAATCCTTGGGAGAAGCCGCGGGTGTCAACAGTTACCTTCTTCAGCCCCAGGTTTGACGATGAGAACTTGTATGGACCTTTCGATGAGTTAACTTCACCTGAAAATCCAGCCTTATTCAAGCCATTACAAGTTTCGGAGTTACTTGAGAAATTTATCGCCAGGAAGGCTGGCAGCACGTCTTTGGCAGATCACTTCCGAGTTTGAGGCTCTCTGTTTCGATTCACTAACTGCATTAGTTAATCGGTTTAACTAATGCAGTTACCTTTCAGAATGTAGTTGGTCTATATACACAACTACACAAGTGAATGTAATATAAACTCAATAATGTCGTAGTGATAGTCGGACATGGCTGGCTATACAATAAACTCAATAATGTCGTCCTGATGAATCAAAGCGAGTATAAGAGATACAGAAGCTTCTTGTTTACTTCCTCGGAAAACCAGTCATTTTTTTTGGCAACAGCAAAATCAATCATTCAATTTTTCTTTGATCGGAATATTGATTTTGGTAAACAGAGAGCAAAACGTATTCCACCAAAAACCCACTATTAATCAGAAAACGGCGAAAACAAGATTCATAAATTCTTAAATAAGACTGTTGTATACCGTAAAACGACCTAATAAGAAAGTTATCACTAATTCGCTAAACGAGGTTTACAACTGTACAAGTTATTATCACCAAATCGGATAAGGATAAGGATGAAAACAACAACTTTCATGTGACGTAAAACAACACCATCAACATTTGCGTTTAGTCCTTTTATATTAACTGATTTCCATCAAATTAATCACTAATTTTTTTTTAAAAAAAAATCCAAATTAAAAAAAGAGAGACACAAAAATGGAGAAACAACGGAAGATAATAATAGCAATGAAGGGACATCCAGGAACAGGTAAAACAACCTTAGCAAAAGCCGTAGCCGCGGCCTTACACTATCCTCTCTTAGACAAAGACGACATCCGTGACGCTACCTTCTCTTTCTCCTCCACCTTACCTTCAAACCTCCTTAACCAATTCTCTTACGATGCGCTATGGCGCGTGGCATCGACGCAGCTAAAACTCGGTCTTTCCATCGTTGTCGACTCCCCACTCTCTCGCCGTTCCCACCTTGACATGTTGATTAATATGGCGCGTGAGACGGGTCATAGGGTGGTGATCGTGGAGTGTCGGCCAGCGGATTGTGACACGTGGCGGAAGCGGGTGGAGGAGAGGGGTGGTGAGGAGAGTGAGTGGCATAAGCCGAAGACGTGGCGGGATATGGAGAGGTTGTTAGAAGGGTATGATGGGTGTACTAAGTATGATGTGGGTGATGTGGAAAAGTTGGTTGTGGATACTACTGGGCCTGATGGGCTTCAAGGTAGTTTGGGCTCGGTTTTGGGCTTTATTGATGTTCATTGTTGTGCAAATGGTTTTCAGTAGCGCGGTTTCACACTAATATTGTGTAAACGAGACAGAAATGACATATAAATGCTCAAGGTTAGTAGTTATTAAAAGGATTTGTTTTACTATTCTTATGTAAAACCGTCATACATGAGAGTCTCTGAGGACTGAGTTGGTTCTTAGTTATTCGAATGTTGTAAACAATTTAACATAGTAAGAAATAACTGTATGTAACTTGTGATTTCCTCCCGAGTTTAAATTCAATGCACTAATATTCGACTATTTTTTTGTGTTCAAACGAGCATATTATGTCACGAATAAGTTTTAAATTGTGCAGTTGGAGTAATAAGAGACAAATTACTGCAACTAAACTAACACTAATTTTATTGAATTTCTTCATTAAAATTACTGCGAGTGGTCAGGGGTTCGATTCCTGATTCTTGCGAATAAAAAAGTCAAACTTGGGAGGGATCTACCTATTAAATTGCCTTCAGTACCCGAAGGAGATTGCCCCAACCGTCGGTAGAGGATACTCCTGGTCAACACCTCTTAAGATATGTAACAATAAAGTTTTCCTTATTTTCACTGCTGTGATTTGTTGTATTTAACAATAAAGTTTGACAAATTAATGCAACTAATCTAACACTAATTTTATTTTATTTTTATTTTTTTACAAAAACAAACGTGGTTTTATAGTATTAATCAGTAGCGATCATAAAGTCGGAAGTTACAATATCAGCTACGGAATTAAACGCAAAACCCACACAAATCCGATTATTAGAGTAGTATGGCATAAAATGAGGAAACATGGTCTCATACTGCAAGAGCAATACCATTATCATAACACGGTTTTTTTTTTTTTTACATCGACAAACCTTAAGGTAAAGCCCACACTATCCGCCTAAATTACTTGATAATATTAGACAGCAAAACCCGTCGCCGCTATACAATTAGGGCAACTAACTACAGCTATGTTCGCTGACATCAAACCAAATGGGAAAATAGAAGGACAACACAGAACTACGGAGGAGGAACATACGGTTCAAAGAGAGTAACACAGGGATTGGGATCATACTGCATGATCCAAGCTGCACGTTCAAATTCCTCTCGGAGAACTCTAATGCTGTGCTTGTCCACAACTCGCCCTAGATCATGGGTTACCTCAAACGGATCCTCTATGCATATTAGATGGCGGTCGTTTCCAATCCTTCTTGTCCAATCCTTTTCGTGCTTGCTGCAAAATAATTAAGGATTATAAAATGCCTCCTGGGAAGTGGGAACGCAGATACTTCATTCGATACTACTATATTATTCGGAATCAGGTTTGGGTGTAAAGTCAGGCACATGTGCATATCCAAGTATCGGGCTGGCATGACTTAACAGTCAAGTCTCTTTCTAAATTGCCAAGTGGACCTCCCTTTTTGCCTCTTCTAAGAGAATTGTCCGATTAGATAACAGGTTGAGACAATCCATATCCATAACCTTGAGTGTCTTGTCGGAAAAGAGTGCGACACCAAAACTCCCTAGTGAAGACTCGAAGTACAATAAATATGCGATTACCACTTTTTCTGACAACCTGAATATTTGTCCTTGAAAATTACCAAAGATGGAAAGTTCTTGCTATATCAACACAGACCACACAAAAAATACTCTGGAAGGTAGTAGGGTTGATATTCATTTAAAAAATGCGAGAACGAGTTCCCGATGAAAGCATGAAGTTGCAAATAGAGATTCACACAAGGTTCAAAGATTCTTAAGAAGTTTGCACCAAAGTATACAAAATAGAGATTCACCTGAGGGTGTTTCCAGTTCGAACGGATATGACTGTATTTGCATAGTCATGACAATATGCCCAATAACTAAAGAATGCCCACATAAGTTGAGCAATATTTTCTTTATTTTGGGCCCCGAAATTGCGAAGTTTCTCAACTTGATCAAAGAAAGAGCAGTCAATGTCATCAATGGTCACAGCATAAGTTGCCTTCATGCCCTGAAATCGAACAAAAACAGTTTACATTTAGTAAGGAGGGATATATTAATGTTATAGAAATGTTTCATAGTCCAATAGAGGACATTTTGCATGTAATACGGATCTAGGACAAGGAAGCCTGAGCCCTGAGGCATGACAACTTTCGACTATACAGATTATACAGATCCACATTCAACCCAGTGTGAAAATATAGAAGGCATTTGTAAGTCGAAGGACTAATAATTATGAAACACAAGTAATGAGATTATAATAAAGACTTAAATACACTACTTGAGTACTTGCGTCATAGCTAGTACTCCCACTGATTTCGAGATTGAAAGCCAAAATCATTCAAAAAGTACCCTATTCTCAATTGCCCAGAAAGACAATACGGTAATGAAAATAATTATGTGGTAAATATGAGTAAACAAGAATTCTTGCTTCTGCATACTAAAAAAATGAATATTTATCCCCATGGCCATTAATAATAAGCAAAAGGGAATATCCTTAACACCGGATGATTCAAAGCACTTGCATAAATCAATTTCCCGAAATACAGCCTAACTAAAAATAATGATACGAAGTATTAACCAAAAATTGTTGGTATGTTTCCACCATTTCGTTTCCAGGTCATGTTTGAAGAACTAATATAAGCCAACAACATACTCTAGCAAGTACAAAGGAACAGAGAACAGTAACACAAAAGTGATCAGCAAGTTAGAAGATGTAACCTGTAGGCATGGAAGGATAGGAGGATTTCGCTGTTGCAAGAAGTGAATGCACATCAGTACATACCTGCAAAAGTAAATCAAGACTGATTCAGCAGAAGAAACAATATGATTCTTGCCAATTACATCATTATACGCTTGTATATTTAAAGATACATGAACAGTAGTATACAGGTAATTACGCCTATCAGAACCAACCTGACCCAACCCCCAATCAGACCGAAAATGATTCAAACCCACAACTGAACCAATCTAAAAACACCCAATTCATAATCACCAAAACGACCACATTGGCGTTGTTGATTGCAGAAGATACATAAAAAATAAATAGTGGATACACATATCATCATCACCACGAGCAAATATTATAAATCTTCCGACCCGCCATGGGATCAGGAGTAAATATTACTCCGTATAAATCTTCCCAACTGCCATGACAGAGTTTAAGTGTAGAGCTAAGTTCAAGTGTAGCGCTAACATGACTGATAAAGACTACACTAAATGGAAAACACTAACCTACTAGTTCTAATCTAGTGAAAAGGTGTATTAAGTGATGCGTAGAAAACCACTGGCTCGTTCGACTCAACTAACGTCTCCCCTCCAAAAAAAGCCATATAAAGAAAGAAATAGTATATCACTTTAAATTTTAAGTCGCCAGTTAATGATCTTAGCAATAGTAACATTAAAGATAGGACGCCAAAGACAGCAATTTTTCCCTTTAGGTATACGGTTTTAAGCATAAAAGATGATGTGCAAACATAACAGCGCAAATGTTTTGATCCATTAGCTACTCCATAAATTTAATCGTTCACACAGCAAGGTAGCAATTACTCTAATAACTCACGCATAGCTCGACAATGTTCCTTGGTATGTTGCATTGACGCCTCTGGACTTTGCCCAATGCTTGACAAGAAAGGCCAACTGCCTTAGCCTCCCATCTATTTCTGCATAATCTCTTAGCAACTTTGTATTGACAACAGCCAAAACATTGTTAATGCATATGTCACAAGAGATTCCGGTAACTGGATCCATAAGTTTCACTATGGGAACCCGCGCACGGGTCAATGCCTGCAATCCAAGAAGAGTAATCACTAAACAGCAAAAAAACATATAAACTGAAAGCACAACTTAAATAGTAAAGAAAGTTTTAGTAAACTGCTGCTTCATCAACTTCAGCTTGAATTTTTAAAGAAATAAATATACAACCCCTCCAAATGATGCAGCTAACAGAAGAAGAAAAGAACCTTGAGATAAATAACAGTTTCTCTTTAGTAGCTTTTATTAGTGAATAATCACCGGTCATTATTGTCCGACTTAAATAGAGTTCCAATACTTTTCAAGGAAAAAACATGTATTCCTGATGATTCAATTCTAGCCCACAATTTTTCTAATATTACAGCTCCGGACAAGTCTGTAATGCGTTTTGCTATCTCAAAGATGTTTATTTTAAAAGTTGAATATTCGCAAACAACCACATAATGGAGTGTAAAATTAACAATGACGTGTGTGCGATGTGCCTCGGGTTAAACAGGCCTATGTTCAACAACAATCTAGTTTGGACCAAAAATGAAGCCTAATGTCCGTACCTAGGCATGAGTGGCCTAACAAGAATAAAGGAAAAATGAAAGCGCGAGTGAGGAAATCATCCAGACCCTTAACAGAGAACCAATAAAATCACCGGCAGAAGAGATCAGGACAAAACTGTAACTGTAACAAGGAAACAAGATTGACTCACCTGCACATTTTGGAGATTATCTGACTCTAAGATATCAGCAAGTTTCAACAATATTTCTGCCTTATTGACATCTTGATCAGCAATGGCAAGACAGACATCAATATCGCTTTTTGAAACTCCAAAGGAATTGGCGCATGAACCATACAGATACAACTTAGCATGTGGCCACTCTTTGCAAACAAGTTTCTCCAGCAACGACATCAACTGCTTTTGCTTTAACTTTTCCTCCTCTGGTGGTATTAGGGAATTGTAAATTTCAAGGAACGGGACAGCAAATCTATGTATATCTCTCCTGCACTCAATCATTTTTTTCGAGTTCCTTGTCCTTTGGGGAAGGATCCATTTTCCTCTGGCATCTGATCTGAAATCCTAGATGAAAGCACAACACAAAAGGTATATTTCAGATATTAATAAAACCGCATTGTGGTTGCAAGCTAATATTAACTTTTATTAGTCAAAGAAGTCAAGGAACAAAAGTATGATAGCAATGATGTCCAATAGTGGGATATAAGGAGAAACAATGTATCTTGAATATTGCTATTAGGCCTTCATGCAGTTTCATTACAACAATCGAACAAAAAATTAACAAATATAAACCTCCCTCTTTCCTATATTGCAAATTTTACTAAACCATAAACCATTAATAGATGAAAATCAACGGTTAGAAGTTGTGCTGCTATAGCAAACACAGAAAATTTTGTACCACAAACGAGAATATTATAATTTTATAGCCACCATCTTTGGAAAGAAATAAATAGAGTGCCATCTAAGTAGCCAGTTCCATACCATCACCACGCCTAGCTTCTCTCTACTATTCTTTTAAGGAAAGTCGGATATAGCACGACCCACATACAAGATTATGCTGCAGCACATAAAACCAGATGCTCCTTATTCAAAAACCGTTGTTGATTGTTATCCCTCCCTAGCTCCTATTATCACTCATCACCTTACTAATGAGTAATGACTGGTAGCAAAGCCCTCAAATCCAAAAACCAACAAGGTAGCCCTTAACAACTTGACAGCCCACATTTTCACTCTTTTTATATATAGTCCCCTCATCACTGATAACCCTTGCAAAGTTGCCATAATTTTAAAAAACAAGTTTTTTTCTATAGAAGATGTGTTAATGCCATGCCCCAGCTTACTTAGCTTATACGACTACCTATTTTAAAAAATGTGGGGATGCTTCTATAAGTTTCAAAATTATTTGAGCTTACTTGGCTTATACCTAGTTTTTTCTTACAAAAATGTGTAAATGCCATGGCCAGCCTCCCAGATCAACACTATTACTCAAAGATATCAAGTGTGGCACCCATTTATGTTAAAATACGACACACGTAGATGGTTTTAATGCGTTCCATTTGGGGTCACTGTAAATAATTTGGTGCGTGATATAATCACAAATCAATTATAAGGAAACAAAGACTACATTAACAAACAGTCAATGCACCTAAACAATAGAGTAACCTCATCATGGTGATTTCTTTATAGCTAATTCAGAGCAACTTCCATATACAGGTAACCATAACACAGCGTACTCGATATCTGTTCTGTAAGACACATTAGTTGCACAGCTGCACTTACAACAAAGCAACCTAAGACTCGCTTCCATTGGGAACAACTACCAAACGCGCAGCAGTTTAAAAATTAATCAAAGTTCACAACTTTAAACACATAAAATCTGAATGCAACATAATACAGAATAAGCTACTTATGATGATTCCTTTGCGGCTTATGTAAAGCAACTTCCACATATAGGTATCCATAAGAAAGCGTATCCGATGTATGTTCTAGCTTTTAGACACATTACTCGCACCTAAACAAATCAACCTAAGATTCGCTACAATATATCTAGAATATTGTTTCAGAGCCTTCATATTGCAAAATTACACTAATACAATTTCATTACAACAGTAGAACGAAAATTATAAACCGGCCTCTTTCCTAACTTGCAAATTTTACTCAACCACAAACCACTAATAGATGAAAATCCACAGTTAGAAATCATGCTGCCATAGCAAACACAAAAAAATTATTTTGTACCACAAAAGAGAATGTTAATTTTATAGCCACCATATTTGGAAAGAAATAACTAGAGCGACGTCTAAGTAGCCAATTCCATACCATCACTACTCCTAGCTTCTCGTTAGTATCCTCCGTAAGGAAAGTCGAATATAGCACGACCACATACAAGATTAGGCTGCAGCTCATAAAACCAGACGCTCCTTATTCAAAGACCGCTGTTAATTGTTACACTCCCTCCCATTCTCACTCATCACCATACTAATGACTGTTAGCAAAGCCCTCAAATACAAAAACCAACAAGGTGAACCTTAACAAGTTGCCAGCCCAGATTTTCACTCTCTTTATATATAAGCCCCTCATCACTGGTAACCCTTGCATGGTCGCCATAATGTAAAAAAAAAAAGTCTCACTTCATTTTCATCTTAGCTTATAAGACACATTACTTGCACAGCTGCACTTACACCAAAGCAACCTAAGATTCTCTTCCATTGGGAACAACTAACTACTAACATACGCGCAACAGTTCAAAAATTAATCAAAGTTCACAACTTTACACATCAATCTGAATACACCATAATAAAGAGTAAGCTCCATATGATGAGTCCTTTGCGGCTTATGTAGAGCAACTTTCACATATAGGTAACCATAAGAAAGCATATCCGATGTCTGTTCTAGCTTCTATAGACACATTACTCGCGCCTAAACAAATCAACCTAAGATTTGCTACCATTTCAAACAACTATCAAACACGCAACAGTTTAAAAACGAATCAAAGCTCACAACTTTAAACATCAAAACCCAAGTAAAACGTATCCAAATATTACTACCTTATCACGGGGTTTCTTCTGACCACTAGCCTCACTCTTCTCATCAGAAGGCTCCTCCTCAAGAACTGAATCGACAAGATACTCACTCAACTCCTCAACTTCATCCTGACTAACCCCATTATCAGCCTCTCCAATATGTAACACCTTCAACGACTGTTCGACATCCGAACCTAAAACCGAATGATGAGCACTCCCAGCAGGCAAACCAGGGTGATCAACCTGCCCACTAAGCCCACCTCTAACCCTACTCCCAAACCCCACATTGTCTCCTCTCGAAACCGGCCTCTCTTTCTCATAATCCTTACCATTAACCCCACTAAAACCCCCATAACCACTGCTGGTTTCGCTCGAAAACTCCCTCATCTCCCTACCACCTACATTATGCAATTCACCCCGATTCCGAATTTGGTTCAAATTACTCCCTATAAACCCAGGGGGAGGACCAGACCCTGACCCAGACCCAGACCCAGACCCAAACCCGGACCCAGACCCAGACCGCCTCGAATCAGGAGGAGAACCACGGGCTTGACCCCAGTTCACTCTCGGGTCAATTCTACGATTCGGATCGAACCCATTTCGAGTAATACTCCCTAGATTAAAACCCAATTCCCGTTCCTTAAACAAATCAAAACCCTGATCAAAGGTTGAATCTTTCATACTATTACCAAACCCTTGTTGTTGCTGTTGTTGTTGTTGGCGGAAGTGTTGGTGAGGAGCAGAGTGAAACGACGTCGTATGAGGGGTAGGAGTGAGCTGGTGGGGCCATGGAGGTGACGAAAACAAAGACCCATGTTGTTGCTGCTGCTGTAATTGTTGTAATTGCTGCAATTGTTGTTGTTGTTGTAATTGTTGTTGAAAATTAGGGTTTTGGGAGGGGACGGAGAGAGAAGGTCCGACGGCAGAGACGGCGGGATCGAGGGTGAGATTATACGGCGGTTGTTGCGGTGGTTGTCGGTGGTTGTTGCGTTGGTTTTGGAGAAGACGGAGGAGTAATTCGCCTTCTGACGGTGGTTGTTGCGGTGGCGTAAGGTCGTAAGGACCGCCGCCGCCGGTCATTTAAGAAGTTGAGAGAAAAAGAGTTGATGAATTTTGTTTATGATATGAACGGTCAAATCTGTTTGTGTTGTGTTGGCTGTTGGGTTTTTAACTGTTGTTTATTCTCTTTTGCTTTGTTTTGGTTCGTCGAACCTATTATCCACGATACCTCTGTTCTAGTCTGTGTGGCTCATCATATTATTTGATTCGTTTCATTTGTGTGAGGTATTGATTATTTGATTATCGACCATGAGAGTATACACATGCGTATGTCATTAATTGGTAAAGTTATGAGAGATAATGTTCATGAATTGCATCTAAAAGAAAAAAAAATGAATTGATTCTAATTTTGTAATATGCAAAGGAGAGAGTATGTCGTTTTTAAGGTTTAAATGAAGTACCTATTATCCACGATACCTCCGTTCTAGTCACCGTATTACCGTATATGTGATTTTTTTCATTTGCATGAGGCATTACTAATCGACCATAGAAGTATACACACTTGTGGATGTTAGATAATTCGGAAAATTCACGTGGTACCCTTGAACTATGCCGATTTTCACGTGGTACCCAACGTTTTAAGTTTTTGCACAAAGAACACTTGAGCTTTGATTTTCAAGCATGACGTACCATTTTTAACGTTTTTAAAATTTTTAATTGAGCATAAATAATAGAACAGAAATCGGATTTTGGCAATTCTTTTTTTCAAATTGATTAAGTTTTCGAGATCTATAATTTGACAAAACTACAATGATTATTTGGAAATTTATGATTAAAGTTATGTTTGATTCGAGGTTTTCATACAAAAAAACTCGACAAAATGGCATTGGACATTTTTTTTCCTCAAATCATAGAGTACGACGAGATAATCATTTTAGAACAAAAAATTACCGATTCTGATTTCTGGTCTAGGAGGTATGCTTAATTGAATTTTTTATAGCGACAAAAAGGGTATGTTATGCTTGAAAATCAAACATAAAGGGTATTATGTACATAAACTTAAAATATTGGGTACCATGTGCAAAGTGACAGGATTTAGGGGTACCACGTGAATTATCCGTAGATAATTTAACTTGGAAAGTCATGAGATATAATGTTCTTGACTGGGTTCGACTTTTGGTATATGACAAGTAACTGAGCTAGTTCAACTAATGTCTTTGGTAAAAAGGCATTGTGTGAAACATGGATTATGTTGGCGATCTTACGCAGATATATCTACAAAAATTAGTATGAAGCATGAATTATAATCTAAAATGACACTTCGTAAATAGTTTAATCTATAACATCCTCAAGTCGTAACACATGTTATCCATATACCTCCGTCTTAACTATCAAAAACATTGATTTCTTTTACTTATCTTAAAGCATCTATAAACCTGTTAGTTTATAATACCTCCGTCTTAATTTGTGAATACTTGTAATTCACAACTTCACATAACTGATACATGCAACAATATTCACATTGTAAGAATTATATATATGAAAAAATTATTCACACTTTAAATCAAAATATTATACTTTTATATTATATGTGAGTATAATTAGTCTTACTTGTTACGGGTCGGATTTTGTGACGGGTAGTTTGTGAAAGAAAATGGGTAGAGGGGACAAGGGAGGGACAAAGAGGGACCCCCCATGTGCACAAA
>JAOWBH010149519.1:0-12314 GCA_028566215.1 Silene coronaria | reverse complement strand
AATAGGGAGAAGGCAGATGTATGCTGCCTTCCCTGTATTAACATCACATTGTGATTGTTCCCAAATGAACTAAAATGGAAATTGTGTTAAAGACACATCAAATGACTAATATTTGCAATATATATAAACACAACCATTTTGATCAGCTTTTTGCAATAACATATCACAGTCGGAGACCAAAGAATAATGAATCTAAGGCTCCATGGGAAATAGAACATTGTTGAACAGTCACTAACTCACAAAAATAACATAATGTAAAACTGTATCCTTATTCCTCCTTTTTTTCAATATAGATGACGTGAATTGGTATTTCAATAACAACATTTTAAGAACTCAAAATAAAACTTTTTGGAACGTAAAGTAAGGACCTGAAGTCTATGCAATTCCTTCTGCTTATCCAAATGCCTAGCAAAAAAATAACACAGTATGTTAAAATCCGAAAACAGAAAGAAGAAAAAGGAAGAGCAGAAATAAAAGCAAAAAGTAAGAGAAATGAATAATGGAGAAGAAGAAGATGGATAAGCATTACTTGAGCGTCTCTGAAGAATATTTGGGATCCATGAGGGTTTCTGCTCAATATGCATATAAATCAGAATTAGGCGGATTAACAGGAGCCAAAGAAATAGGGTCAGAGGCGGGATGTTGAGAGTCGAAGAAGACAAGTGTAATGAGCCAACACCCAAATTCACCAGACTACCAGCCTAAACTACTCCATGAACTAGTAATCAACAAAACACAAAACATGGCTTACTAATGTATAAAGGCGAGGGGTGCAATGAGTCGATTAGGGTCTATCACAAGAAGATGCAGGGGGCGAAGTGATAGTGTGCACCTTATGAACTCAAGAAGCATGACAACAACTACAGCAACATCAGTGCAAATTGCGAGGTAATTGGGGGTCCGAATGTCCGATGTATGCAAACAAAATTGTACTGCGTATCATAAGCAACACCAATGATTGATTATTCCTCACTGCTGGTAACCCAATTCAAACAACATAATTAATTAATTGAATTTGTGAAACAATCAATATAATATTCCCTCCCATCCAAAACAAACGTTAATTTCAATTTTTAACACTATTCATAGTTGTAGAGAATCTTCGATATTATTTGCGATATATAAGTGAAGACATAATTGTGAGATCTTGTTTGATTTATCGTCATAAATATTATTCCCTCCATTCAACAATAATCACCCACTTCTCCAATATACGTGAGGAGTATTATATTGAGGTGGGGTAATATAAGTTGAATGGAGGAGTATAAAAATATCAAATTTTTATAATTTTTAATAATGTAGAACTGAAGATATTCACGTTGCAAAACGCGTCTCGACAAGCATAATAAAGTCAAATGTAACTTTTGATTTGGACAGGAGAAAGTAGTTGAAAAATAAAATTGTAAAGAGAAAGGAAGAGGAATACCAGTTAGTGAGAAAGGGGTCGAAAGTGAATGCAGTAGTGAGCTTAAAGATTCCACAGTTGAGGTTTGTGTAAAGTTTACGGACGCATAGTGAGTACAACCACAAAGGAGGTTTTATAAGGATCGAAGATTTTGTAATAAGAAAGTTAGGATTTATTATTGATAAGAAAGTTGTACAAGAGTTTATTTTTTAAGAGAAGTATTTTTTGATTCAACTAAGCTTGGATGTGTAAGGTACCAAGTTTCTCTATTTATACTACTTCCATAAGGACATAGGATAAGCATGCATCCTACACCTTGCACACCTTGATGTTACACTTTGCACTTCTCCTAAGACACTTATGTAGCTTATTTATCTTACACCTAACACTTATATTTTGCTTACACCTAGCATACATGATGAGTACAAACTATTTACCTAACATTTATTTTTCATTATTACCCTAGTGGTAATTATGCTTATTTATCAACATTTCTTTGCCTTTGCCTTGATTCCCCCCCTCTTCAGAAGAGGGCGGTGTTGCACGTACCAGATGCTTAACCAGCAGTTTTACCATTCTAACCTCCAAACCTTGCTACCTGTGAAAAAAAAACATGCATTATCTCACCGGACCTCAAGGAACATGGATATTTGATGTTGTTGCAGTTTATAAACTTGACCAGAAAAGTACAATATGAAGTAGACCTGGATCAGGATGGACCTGGTCTGAAACAACCTAGCTTGAAATTTTGGAAACAAAACCCTTTATAATTTGATATGGAAAATATCGAACCTGGAACATTCGGAACGCAAAATGACGTTACAGATTGAACATCACACTCGAAAAAACCCCAACTTCTAATGAGTTAATGACTGAACCGAGTGACCCATTTATCATGTCTATTCGTACCACCTCATTAACTCCGGCTCTTTTCTAGTTATATGTTACCATACAAGTACAAATACATAAAAATATCATAAAAGGCTTACACAACTTTTGCATTACAGCGTCAGTCAGTGCTGAAGTTCCTCAATAACCAGATTGCAGAAAAACAAGCAGATCAAGCTATTTAGAAATCGTCTCCGGTTTGGAGGTGGGACCTTACGGAAATATGCCTGGGCAAATGTAACTATAATAAGCTAATGTTTGGTGTATGGAGATCGAGAAACTGAAACTCACAGAATGTACCCTTGGGTTTTAGCAGTTGTTGAAAATCCGAATTGAAGATGCCCCTTTTGTGATTTTGTGATTATATATCCAAGGTTTTCTGTGCAGTGTGGATGCTTTATTTCTCTTTTTTGTCCCTTAGATAATGATGGCATATATTGTTCAGCTTCTTTTGTGATTATGTCTCTATTGGAAGAAAAAGGGGGAAAAAGCAATTTTTGGAATTCTCAGAATATGAACCATAAGACTGTATGTAATGTTAAATTTATTTTATCCCATTTAGTAATTTGGAATTATGTTCAACTCCAGAAAGACAGACAGCGAAAATGCCAAAATGGGGAGTTTTAATTCACACACTGAGGTCCGTAACAGCGGTAAACAACATATTCAACATTTTTTGGATCATTTTTAAGAATAGCAGGTATAGTAAATCTATTTTGAGTGTTCGAATACATAAATAAGATTCTACATCCAGTTGTATATTAGCATTATACAATTGACTCATTTATAGTATACTTAATTGAAGCCCAATTCAATATAAGTATTTGTTAAACAAAACACTATGCGTCTCCAAATCTCAATGTAACTAAATGATAATTGAATATTTAAAATTTAAAATTTTAATTTGTATTTTTCATTTGTAGTTAATTAAGATATAGCTTATCACGGAACTGCTAAATATGTGGTAATCTTAAAAATACCATACATGTTATAAGTAACGTTCTAATTCAAACATTGACCTAACACACCCTTAAACTTGACATTTTTTTTAATGTCAAAATTCGTAAATTTGACATATATTGATCTAACCCAAAATTACTTTGACGTCAATATTCGTAAATTAATTTGACTACGGGTTAGGGATGCTTCTTTCAGTGGTTATATAGTTCTTTAACCTACTGATGATCTGTCCATTTGGCTGTGAGGAAGCTTATTTGTTTGATGGATTTAAATGTGTATTGCTCTCCTAACTTAATCCGTGGAGTTGTTTAATTGAACATGAACTTGCATATGATCTCTTATTGATGTTATGTGACTATCTGTTGCAATCAGAGGCGGAGTCAGGATTTGAGAATATGTGAGGCTAAATTTTAGAACTATAAAAAGTAAACGAAAAATTTCAGGTTCAAATATTTGTGGAGCCGATATTTATTACGGAGTATTTATGAGCAAAAAATGATCAAGTATAAAATTTTGTCTCCACCTCTCCGAGTAAAATATTTTTTTTATAAATATAAGTACTATTAATTTACGAGAATTTTTTGTCTTAGACATCCATTCTTATGCGCTACAAAAAATTTAAAATCTTATAGAGCATTTTTACAAGAAAAATTAAAATATTGTAACACATTTCCCAAATTAATAGATATTAAATTACTAAATAAATTTGAAATTACCATAAACACTACATGAGGTTATATTATGTAGATGCTCAAGATTTATTACAATACGATTCAAAATTTATAAAATAAATATTAGCTTGAAAATTTAAAACTACTTATATTTTTAATGTCATTCTCATTTTTTTGGACACTCGCTTCTTTCTTCAATATATCTCAAAATATGGGTTTAGATATTATAGGTGTATGCTCTTATGAAATTTATTTTTGTAAGAGAATTTTGTGATATAATTTTAATTGATTATTATATTTTGGTAAAAATCGAAGGCAAATATTCACCTCGTAAAAGAAAAACACCATATGAAAAAACCGAGCAAAAATCAATTTAACCATCTTTAAATTTATTTATTTGTTACAATTAAATAAATGTTAAGCTTTATTTGTGATATATAATACGAAGTAATTATTATTGGCTAAAATGCACCAAATTTACATTATGGCAAAAAATGCTGGTTGTTGGAGTAGAACGCCTGCCATTCAAAAACTGATTAGTTCCTAAAACAAGTCCACCAACCACCTATGCTACAATCATGACATGCACTAGTTGAAAGCAAAATTTACTTATTCGAAATTCTTATAGGGCTATAGCCCATATAGCCCAAAGGCTACCTCCGCCCCTGGTTACAACCATGACTGACAATAGAGCATATTTGGCTTATTTTAATTACTCGAATGTGATATTCAGTTAAGGAATGTGCAGATAGATGGTGATGATAATGAAGCTGGATTGAGGATTCAGAAACTGAAATAAAATTGGCTCACTTTCTAAGTAATGTATTGAATGAATATATTCCTTCTACTGATTGTGTTACATGGACAAGAATTTCTGACATTGACATTACAAATGGCATTCAGGAGCAACAGTGTACAAGCGCAAACACCATATTAGTCAATGATGAAGCCAAAAAAAAAAGACGAAATCTATCTTTAAAGGTAACTCAGGTTATCTAGCTTTGTTTTTGGTGCTCTAAGCTCTCTACTATTTTTGGTGCTCTAAGCTCTCTACAACACTCTTTGTTTTTGGTGCTCTAAGCTCTCTACTATTTTTCGTAATTTAGTCTGACACATGAAATTTGGGGAAGTAAGCCGATTTTAGAAGATTTTAGGATGGGATCATTGCATAACGCAATTGTAAGTAGTGACCATTTGTTGTATCGGCATTGAGTTTGTGATTCCTATCAGGCTGATGCCAGTGAACATGTTGGGTATGTATTGCAATAGACATTTCATTATTAATTATTGAGTGTATATTAAATCTCCATTTTTTTTTGTTGAAAGATAGTATAATCATTAGTATTAGGTTGATGACAGTGAACATGTCGTGAATGCGATCTGAATTATATTATTTTTGTTCAGTTATGTTTATTATTCTTAAGGGTTTAGAATATTGGATTCCATCTACTTCTTTTGTAAGACAGTTTGTAAATTTTGCTTATTCTTCTTAAGATTGTTGTTTAAAACTCTTATTTAATGCTTCTTACTTTAGGTTATTAAGCAGAAAACTGGTGCCATGCGTCTGATTGTTGCAAAGGAAGGATTTAAAGGTCTTTATGTGGTAATTAATGTTTTCTCCCTACTCTGTGTATTTATTTATGTGCGTGTTGATTTTGCTTATACCTATCCTAGATGATTAACCTAATTTTTTTACCTTATCGAAAAAAAAAATATTGGCTCTTAGATATTATTTGCTTACGTGATTACAGGGGTATAGATCATTTATGCTACGTACGAGATTTACCCTTTGATGCTATACAATTCTGCCTTTATGATGAACAGGTTTGGTTACAAGCTTGCAGTGAGTACTACTTACATGGTCAACTAATGAAGTTGTATTTTAAATTTGTCGTAGCGATGCGTTTTCTAGTTTTTGATGAAGTAGCAATAGTGTTATTGGAATGTATTTGATTTAAAATGATCAAGTAGCACTAGTGATCTAGTTTTTGATTGTAACCTGATGAAAATACAATCCGTATGTCTATATTTTGAACTTGGCTAATGTGAGCCATATATGGCAGGAATAATTTTTTTATTTTTTTTAAAAAAGTCAAAATATTTTTGACGGAAAATCCGTCAGAAAAATTGATTTTTCTGACGGAATTAGTCAACATTTATGACAGACATGGGAGGCTATGATTGTCGGATTTTCCGTCGGTAAATCTGTCATTTTGACGGAAAATCCGTCAAAATTTGCTTTTTCGTGGCAAATCGTAGTGGCGCGTTTTTTTGACGTATTTTTCCGTCAAAAAACCAAATTTATGACGAATTTTAGCCGTAACTGGCAGATTATCTCAGTCAGTTTCCCGTGTTTTCGTTGTAGTGTTATGGTGTTATGATATAAGAAAGAAGTGATGAATTCAGATAGGACTGCTTACGATTATGATGTTTTTTATGAAACATTTGTTTTTTCGGTCTATTGACTTGATCCTAAAGAGAGAAGATGGAAGAAAAGTAAAGATCATGCGTGTAATACCCCGTATTTCTACTCGGTCGAGTGACTTTGAGTACTCGACCGAGTGGATCAGTATTAGCGTTTTGCAGTTCTTTTGTGTTTAAAAGGAGTGTTATATGTGAGTGTTAAAACATTTATAATCCCCTTTCTAAAACCCTAAATATTTCCTAAACACTTCTAAGCATCCCTAATCTCATCTCTTCCTCATTCTTCCTAATCATCAAAAGAAAATAGAGATTATGCTTCTTGGAATTAGGGCCTCCGTTCTTACAATCGATCTCTGTCTTCTATTGTGAGTTATGGAATTCCTTTTTTATGATTTACCATGTTTTAGAGTCTTAGATTTTAATGCTTAGTCGTGCATCATCAACATTGATTAGGGTTAGTATGATTAAGATTGTTAAAACAATTTATAGATTCGTTGGGTTGTCTTGTTCGACAGATTTCACTGTCTTAAAGTCTTTGGTTTCGAAGCGTTTGTGAAGAGACTCATGTTTACTCCAAGCCTAGTTTATTCATATCAAATTTCGTAGGCAAATTCTTTGTGGTTTAATTTGTCCTAGGTGATTTATTTATAAACCTGTCGCCGAAAAGTCCGCGAATCTGATTAGGTTGGGGAAAATGGTTTGAAACCCTAATTTAGATGTTGATTAAGTTCTAGGTGTTTTTCATACATCATCCTTGAAGAGTCTAGATGACTATAGGATTTCGAATTTCCCAAAAATGTTGTTTTAAACTCGTGTTATGAATCGTTACTTTTTATGCAACGGTTTATGTCAGGTTTTGGAAATCGGCCTGGAAACCATTGCTAAGTTTAGAATTTGGGAAAACTTCTTTCGATAGAATTTTTAGCTAAGAGTCTTGGGGTTCCAACTCAATTGGCCTTGCATCGATTGGATTTTACTGGAATTAGTTATGCATTTTATAGTGAGTCTGTCATGTGCTGGAAAGTCTCGTAAAATCGATTTTGGTCTTTAAGTTGAGATTACTATTAAGTCACGGAGAGTCTAGGTTATGTGCATAATTGATTGAATGTGTAGTAGTTATACATAATTATTTTATGTATGTGATAGGTTTGTGAAGGATCATAATCGATTGCTTGTGATTAGAGTATTGCTAAAAATTAGGGTTTCCTTACTCAGTGTATTATATGATTGTTAATGAGATGAATGTGTAATTGTGATTATTGTGATGTTGAATATTGTTATGATGATATCGGTTGTTGAAGTTGTTTGTGAAGCCATTATAGGGAGATGAACTTCACCCCCACGTATCGCCTTTTGTGGCTCCCGTCTTAATGGGGATGTGCACATTAATGATCTGGGTTCGCTCGTTGCGATGAGTGGGAATTTTGGTGGCGGGGTTGCGGTCTCCCACCAGTAGGGATGGATTACTTGTTACAATGGGTAATCCGGCAGAGCTACTCGCTGTGGTGAGTAATCGTGTCCGAGCTGCGGTTGGTTCTCGGAGTTTGGAGGTGATTGATGTTGGATTGGTTATGGTGTGAACCTTATGTGATGGTTTGTTGTTTTGATTGATTGTATAGTATACTGACCTTGTGTGGTGTTATCTTTCTTTGTTTGTGTCTGCTGAGATCCATTTGATACTACCGGTAAATGGTGAGCAGTGAGTTTAGCATGTGTGCATGATTGAGCTTTAGCTGCGGGCATGGATGGGGACACCTGGAGATTCATTTGTCTAGCTTCCGCTGCACTTTGAGTCATTTGCTATTGTTTAGAGACGAGTTGTATTTCCTTTGGGATTTGATTATTTTGTAATCAATAAACATTGCTTTACTTTAATAAATGTTTCTTTATGGTCCTTTTAATATGTACTACCTCGGGCAACCGGGATGACAACTCTCTTATTTATTAGGGAAAGTCTTGCTAAAGGCTCCTTTGTAAATGAGGGTTTACAATGCGACATTGTTTGTAGGTCGTAATTCTACTATGTCCGTTTCGGCTAATCGTGTGCTACCTAACTGTATATTTCACTGACGATGAAATTGCGCTCTCTCCTTGTGTGACTGGGCTTGGTGGACATGATATGGGTGTTTATGACATCAAATGTAAGAAAAAATGGTGATTTTATGAAGGTAATAGTATATGCTCCTTATATTATACACCAACTTGGTTTATTCCTCAACTTTAAATTATTGAAAGTGACCGAGGATCTGGTATTGTATTTAGGACTTAAATTTTAGGCCATAAACCACAAGTCCGGCTTTAAATTTAGGCCATGAAACCGCATGCGGATCAAGTTATAAGATGTTTTGAAGTTTAGAGCACAATGTTATATTGTGTGATACAAAAATGCAATAACTGGTTTTGCTACAATTGTGAAACCGAGATGGAATGTATATGATGTTTAATTATTTAACTTATGAAATTATATCTGGTTGCTATTGAATCTTGTACTGGTTAAATTATTATGTTGTTTCTAGATTGATATGTCCAACAGTGGTCTTTGTTTAATTAAGATAAATAATTGTCTTTGTTTCAATTAGATTAAATCGGTTTGATTTTATTCGGGTTGCCCTATGTTTGGCTTGAGTTCGATTTCGACAAGATTCATTTTGGTTTGCTTAGAGTTTAAGCTAAGGGAATGACTGGGAACGAAGGTTGTGGCTTGGCGTAGTGTTAAGGAAGCATTTGAGATGAAAAACAAAGTCGATACATGCTCTGTGTTTCGCTACTGACTGGTATTGGGCCAGGTGTAGTGAGCTTCGTCAGAAGTTTTCTCAAGAGTTAAGGCAAGGGGGTATGGCTGGATAGTTGGGTGTGGTTATAAGGTCATGGCTACGGGTTTGGTGATGGGAAATGGGCTGCTGAAAACAGAGCACGGGAATGGAGGACGGGATGTTTATGTCGTGAGATTAGATTGGAAAAAATGGGAGGATTTAAGGGGCTCGGATGGGGATTCGAACATATGACCGTAGGTCGTGGAGTTTAGGTTAAAAATGTATTGAGAATCGGGCCCAAATCGCTTCGCAAATCTAACTAGAAAACGTGTATAAGACCGCCACAAAACTTGCTTTACAACAACTTTTCAAATCGATTTAGAATTATGAGCTACAAACAGTTTTGAAACTTGAAATCATTTTTCAAATAGGACTAAGAAATCAAGTTTAAAAATTTCATTTAAAAAGTCGAGTTTAACAAATTATAGTTTTTAAATTACATAAAAAAACGAACGAAGTCTTAAACTAAAATAAATTCTTTTATTTTAAAATTAATTTTCATAAAAAGTTATATGTCGAAAACTTCTAAAATCAATTTGAAAATAAATAAATCTATTTCTAAACACAAACGATTTAAATTTCACTTAAATCAGCAAGTCGTCAACTATGTCCCATTCTACATCGTAAAACAAGTTCCATTGATTAGCGGTATCGACAAAAATACATGTGTCCTATTATCATCGGGTGGCCGGCGGAATTTCCATAAATTCCAATATCGACAGATACGGGTATCTACAGAGCCCCCCCACTTTGACTGAGGCTTGGACAAGGTGAAAGTCAAAGTAGCCAACGAGCCGATCACGACTCGTAGGCACTGACGGGTGTTTATGGTTCATTAGACCTGTGTACGTAAGCTCACCAGCCATAAGAAGAGATCATACCTTAACTACTGGTTCCGGACGCCTCTATTTCTTGCAACAATCTTTTCAACTTGAATCAAAGGTGGGTTGAGCCTTCTTATCCTGAAACGGCCTACTTATCCGTTTGTGAATAATGTAAATGAAAATGGATAGTTGCTATGGTGGGGTCATGAAAATTTTAAAACTTTTTATTCCGAAAATCTATGGTCCATGTGAAAAAAAACTCTTCTTTTATAGAGGATATTATTTGTTAACTCAGTTTTGTTCATTATTCTTTATTGTACTTCATTAGTTCGCTGGTCTACTGTACTTTTTTTTTACAGTGGTAGAATGTTAGGATTATGAAACCCTTAATTCATACTCCCTCCACCCTAGAGCAGTTAATGGGTTGGGCTGTGCTGGCCAATTGTGCCCAACCCAGAATTTGTATAACAAATTAGTCAAACAATACGAAGTACAATAAATACTGAGTCAACTGTTATCCTTATCCTTCGCAGTTGACGGAAAAGTAAGAATATAAAAAACTCTTCAGATTTATTTTTTTGAAATCCAAAAGCGGGTACTAATTCATTTTATCCAAGTTTTTAATCGCGGCAATAAGTCAATAATAATGTCGCGAGGAAGTTCGTCGACCCACACTCTTATACTTTATGCTAGATTATGTGCGACCTTATTAGCTACTCTACGAATACATGCCCAAGTAATATTGTCGAAACTATTACAAAGTAAATAAATATCATCATAGATAAAATAAAAAAAACAAAACAACTTTCCCCACTTTTATTGATGCAAAGCTCAAATAATAGTTGCACAATCACTCTCGGTAGTAAACGTCTGGATCCCAGCATTGAGCGCTTCTTGTAGGTCAGCAAGAATCACAACAACTTCGGCTTTACTAGGCTTCAATCGTTTCCGCATTTGCAAAGTAACGCTGCACATAACATCTCCCACTTCCTCCCGACAAACTACACCAACCTCACCTACTAATCTCCACGGTTCCTCGCTCCTTCCGTCTGGTAGCAATGTCTCCCTCCCTTATCTCTTGCAAGAGTCCATTCACCCTTTGCGCCACCATCTCTGTCCTCTATGGTCGATCATTGATAAACAAGCTTATTTCGACTCCCACAACACCCTACACCCCACCGCAAAAACTTCACTATCATGCTCATCTAACTCCCTCATCACTCTCTTTAACCACTTCATCACCTGCTCAAACCCCACCACTAATGCCACATGGATCTCGAGGCCGCACATAACCCAGCCCCCAATCCCACAATTCCGAAATAAATGGAGACTCGTCTCCATATCACACGCACACAGAGGACATATCGCATCACTATTATGCATGTGAGCCGCTACATTCGCTTTCGTTGCTAGCGCGTCATGTGCAGTTGTCACATGTATATCATAATGTGGGGAACCGCTTTTATCCACCAAATTCAATTCCACATCCATTACTCCTTCACCCTATCTGATTGCTCAAGCCCCTCCTTCCCACTTTTGGCAATCGGCGCAGTGTCACATGATTCACATCGGGAAGAGCTTGTAATCAAATCAATTATTGATTATGTATAATATAAGAAAGCACTGAATCCAAAGGAATTAAAGAATATACGGAATGACGCACACGATACACAAAAGCTTCTTCCCTTTTTCAAGAGATTTGAAAGCTCTAAAGTCGTGGAAAAAGCGAGTTTGCAGTGAAGAAAGACTTATAATGATTGATTGTGTCTATCTAAGTAATGCCTTTGCCTGCTTTATTGTCTTATAATTTACGCATTATGCATATGTTGAACAAATTAATCGGGTGATATCATTGATGAAGCTCACTACAAATCCAGCATAAAAGCCATTAAACCTTTTGTGATCATTTTTGCAATAATACCTATACAATCTATTTAAACAATTCCTCTAAATCTTTTTAAGTCTGCATCATCAGGTGAAATTGATAGTTATTTTTTAGTATAGAAAAGTTGAAATAAACGTGTCTCAAATCTAATCATGCAAATAAAAATCCTAAATCTGATACACGTATTTAAGAAACAGTTTGATTGGATTTTCCAGTGATAGTCAGGTATATGGCAAAGCTAAGACGACAAGAACAAAAGAAGATACCACATTTGTGAATCCCAGCGTTAATACAATAAAATAAAGACAAATATTGCAGCGGAGAAATGCGTGATTTTAAAAACTTTGATATTAAAAGCGCGAAGTCACTAAATCGTAAAACCAAAACTGAAGTTTAAGAAAGCTTTTATACCAAATACAACTTAATTAAATATAAGGGATATCG
>JAOWBH010149509.1:0-12318 GCA_028566215.1 Silene coronaria | reverse complement strand
GAAGAAGAGTGTATTGTGGAATATGACAGCGATGGAGAGGAGATCATAGGACAAGAGAATGTCTGAGGTGGTTATAATCACTATATTTAGATTAAGGTATTAAAAGAATGCTTATCGTATTTTGAATTTAATATAGCAAGTATATTTGCTGTATTAATCATATTTTGTTAAATGACATTAATAAATTGTCATTTTATGAATATATATTAATTACTTTTTAAATTTTAAGAAGTGTCAATGTTTAATTTAAGCGTAATGTTCTTAATTGCGTTATCAATCATCTCTAATCTGCAAAAGTTATAAGGTAAGTACAACACATATGAGCACTCAATATTGAATCAACACTGTATTTTTGAGTTTTTGAATATGGAAACTAAAAAGGTAATATTTGGCATAAACTAAATAAAATAGTGGAAAAACCCCACTTGCACAACTCTTGGAAAACTGTGAGACAGTTGTGTGACTGATTGGGTTATAAACGTGTCAGTTATGGCATATAAATCGTCGCCTGAAGATAATGATTATCCCTATAAAACGTAGGGACACCATGGCACTTAATAAAGGTTATTTATTAAGAAAATAAAGAAACTGCTTCTTTTTGTTTTGCATTAATAAAACAAAAATACCATTTTTCTATTTCGAAAACTTAATCCTTTTTACAGAAATGAAAGGAGACGTGGATAAACGTTGCGTAATCAATGAGCGAAGAAAGTTCATAGATAGAAAAAGGTTTGCAAGAGTTTCTATAAAAGAAAAGTTTCAAATTCTTTGTCCAGCGTACCGTATAGAGCAGGATAAGCCTAGATCCTTTAATGAGGAGGCCTTAAAGAATGAGGTCACAATGGAAAACCTTTTTAATAAATTGTCTACCATGGATAAAATAGCGGTGGTGAGAACTTGTCGTTATTGGTCTTGGATGTTTGCTTTTCACCATGAGAGTCCAGGAGTATGTTGGGCTTACGAATTAAGCCTGGAATATGAAACTGATGAAGATCGCCCTTGGGCAAAGATAGCCAGGAAAAATGGGAAAGAGGTAATCAATTTATGTGGTTGTAATAATTTCCAAAATTATGAACCACGGATGCTTTTCCATTTGGAATTTTGGGATAGAAGTCCTGATTTCAATAATGAAAATGTTCTTATCATAATTGATGATAGCACTGAAGATGAAAACGAGGATTTGCAAGATGCCTCGGATGATCTAGGGTTGAATAAATCCTAGCGTAATGAAAGAGAAATTCTTATTTAATGCGAAGCATAATAACTATGTTCAAAAGAAAATTTCAGCAAATTCTCTTATTGAATGCGATGATTGGGAAGCAGTCATATGCATTTATGAGAATACAGAGCATGTAATAGGAAACGGAAAGGTTGTTGTATATGGCATAGTTTCCGGTGCATCGTGTTCTAGAAACAGTTGATTATTGGCGGGTATTACTATATATACGCCATCGATGTTGAATGAATTTACACATTTCACAGAATAATTAAGAAGATATGGTCCTTGAAAAGTTGATTGTTGAAGAAGCACGTAAACGAAAGTCATTTGAAGAATATTTAAAGCCAAAGAAAGTTGTAGAAGGATGTCCATATTCTTTATTTGTTCTGGGATCCGATGAGTCTTTCATGATTCTCCAGATTTTCTCGAAACTGGGATGGAAAGGTCTGGTAAACTGTTAGGGAGTTTGCAAAGCATGACATTTCTGGATCAAGAATTGGAATTTTTGGCACATCAAGCCAAGAAAAGAGAAGTGCCTTACCTGGAAGAGAGTTCAGCATCCAAAGATTTTGACTTAAATCAACCTCTGAACGCTGGGGGGGGTTATTTGTTGGCACATAATTTAGTTAAGGCACTAAGTCCGTAATTTTAAGGGTAAGTGGGTCTGGATAATTATTTTGAAGAAATATTAAGTGGGCCTATTCAAGACAAGTCCGGATAAGTGGAGGAGTAAAGCCCAAAGAGGAGGCGAAGCGTCAAGAATAAAAGAGGCTCATCTGAGCGCTCAAAGGAAGAATTAAGAGACTCGACGCTTTTCTAACTGTCACCCCACTAAGGAGTATTTACATATTCAGAAGAGGATTGCCTATATAAGGAGCCATTTATCCAAGCGCAAAAGACAACAAACACTCAACAAACAACAATTACATCTTTAGATTGTAGTCTCTTAGTTTATGAGTAGATTAGAAGTAGAATTAGCAAGGCGAGCCTTTTTACTGGTTTGTCATCTAAAATAGCATGGATTCCCAAAGGGTTTATTTTGTTGTTCGATTTTGCAAGCGGAGGTAGGGGTAGTTCGCCCTTATCAATCATATCATGAATGACATGTTTGATCTTGAAACAGGTTTCGGTGTCATGGCCTTTGCCTTGGTGATATTAGCAATAGGAATTCGGGTTCCAGAAATAGGTTTTCTTTGCTTCAGGCAGGTCCGGAGTAGGTCCGATTGGTTGCAGTTTCCCTTGATTCATCAACCTTTTCAGAGCACTAGCATATGTCGTACCCAAATTGGTGAATGTCCTTTGAGGACGTTCAACTTTCTTTGCAGTTGGCTCCAAGAGATTGACTTCATTAATTTTGTTGTTTGACCATAGGTACGAGTTCCAATTGACGTAGACCCTTGCTAGCCTCGGAAAGTGGTTTTGACCAAGACACCTTTGCGTAGATCATCCTCGATACGGGTTCCCATGATTTGCAAATCCTGGAAAGTTAGGATGTTTTGGTATCTCAAGAGGTTGGCATACACTGGGCTAAGGTTTTTGACGAATTTCTCCACTAAGGTTGCCTCACTTGGTTTGCTCACAAGCTGGGTGCTTACCCTCCTCCAATGGGTTAGAAATTCAATGAATCCTTCTTTGTCGTATTGGGTTCAGGACCTCAATGGTACGGGTGCTGGCTTGAATCTCAACGTTGTCAGCGTATTGCTTAGCAAATTTAACGGCAACTTCATCCCAAGTAGTGGTGCAATTTGGATCAAGGGAGTAGTACCATTTACAGGGAATTGGCTCCAAAGAGGACCGTAAAATCCGGGTGAAGAGTTCTTGCTCGACCCTTTGATGGACATACAATCCTTAAAGGCTCGGATGTGGTTAAGCGGGTCCTCAACCCCTTTGAATTTTGGTGCGTGGGTCAAGGTGAAGTTATCAGGTAATTGGTCCCCAACGGGTTCAAATCGATGGTTATTTTTAATGTGAATATTGTTTCCCCGGGCTAGGAGTTGTTCTTCCAGCAGTTTGAGTCGCTTATCAATTTCAGTCAAAAGTTGAGGGTTATGCTCTCCGGTCTCCCTTTCCTTACTTTCCAGGGTGCCGATACGAGTCTCGACACGGTCCAAAGTGACTTTGAGAGCAGTGAGAAGGCTGGCTAGTTGTTCAGTGGTGAATTTTCCGTTGTTGGACGAAGCTGAAAACGGGGCCATGATCCGGAAAGAAAAACGGCTCTCGTTACATCTCAATCCGATACAGGCCAACGACTAGACACGGAAATTACAAGCAAGGACGAAAATGCATCTCGGTCGGACAAGACAAGGGTGACCATGTATGGTGCCTCAGTGCTGACTCGATTGTTGGTGCAACGATGTTGACAAGACTCAAGTTCAACATAATGGCGTGACGTCATTGAAAGGGTCTCGACGGTGAGACAACTCATAAGTAAAGACCCATAAGTACGTTTGCTTTAACTCGATAGACAAGAGGCTGAATTAGAGTGGTGGACTGAAATTTTCAAAAATATAAACTTTTAAAAATAAATTTGTTGTTTTATTAGTGGTTTTCGAAAATAAGAATTTTCAAGAACCGGTTTGTTATGTTGAAACGGTTGACTTAAGTTTGTTTTCAAAAGACAGATTGAGATAAAGTTGCAACGACTTTGAAAATGATACTTTGTTTTCGAAGACTGTTTTCGAAATCCAAAAGTTGCGTGTTTTGAAAATCGAGGTTTTCAAGGTTTGAAATTGTCGAAATTGTTACGGTCCTGAAAACAATGAGTCATTCTCGAAGACGGCTTTAAAAATAGTGTGGCGTCTTCAGGATTTAAAACAATTTTGAAAATAGTACGTTGTTTTCGGGATTCAAAATCGCAATTATGTCGGCGCAAAAGTGATTTTTGAAACGGTTTGTAAGTGTCGAAATTTTGCCATTACGACGCATGAAAATGCACTTTGAAATGGTGGTGAAAAACCAGGTTTTGAAATCGCCATTACGGCGGCATGGAAAAGGTAATTCTTGCAAAGGTCGGCAAAAGAACGAGGTTTTGAAATTGCCCTTATGACGGCATGAAAAAGGTATTTTTGAAAATTGACACGGAAGGACTTATGATCACATAGCACATAAGCCCTCACAGTTCATTATATTATGCTCGATGAATGCTGACACAGATTTTGGTTTGATAAGGGTGGTTACACGCCAAGCAATCAATCCTCGATCTTCAAGAGGGATGTCAATCCAAACAAAATGTGTAAGTTTCGTGCCCTAGCCTCATTCACTTACAAAGTGAAAGCTCTTTGACAAAACAAAATGTGTATCGCCAATGGTATGCTTGACGCAATCAGGAGTCAAAACGCAGGGATGAGAAAACTAACACCGACGAGACAAGCCAATTGGTCGATAAAGGTTAGGTTGTAGGCCCGGACAAGGAACCCAACTTATGACCGTAATATCCATTAAGGCACTTTAACCACGACCTCGTTTTGAGTTTTACCATCTAAGAATCACAAAGACACAAGTGTCCTAGTATTCCCCAGCAGAGTCACCAATCTGTGGACATGGGTCACCTGCGTACCGGTCCACGGACGCACAGTGGTCGGAAAGCCACATTCGGGGACGTAGGAAGAAGAAAAATGCTTTCGACCGGATCGCTTTAGATTGGTCGGTTTCGTCTCGATGAAAGTCTCGAAACGATGCAAAGATCTTCGTAGTCGCCACCAAGCAATTATGGGATACTTGGAAACCGTTCGAATCCACTTTATACCTCGGTCAAATGAAGCAAAAATTGGTGCTTGACATAGGTACTAAAGATAAAGACTAGTCCCCCTTTAGCATCGTATCTCAGAATGACTCTCGTTGTCATGGATAAGGTCGTCCACTATCTAAAGGTTCTGAGTAAGAGGTGAGGGTACGTATTGAGAAGCTCTTTAATCGAACACCCAATCCTGCCCGCGTTAGCGGCCTCTGATCGATCGTGATTGTTTAAGTGCAAGAGTTGATAAAACGGTTTAAAATGCATGAATGCGCGTATCCAAAAGTTTTAAACTAACATGTGAAAATTTTCTAAGTCAGTTTCTTTATCCAAGTATCAAGCAATTGATGTCGAGTTGGATTTAAGGTTGATTAGCATGCGAGAACGGAAATTAAACATCTATTTACCAAGTTCGGTTTATGGTGCTGAACATGATCCATTTGTTTAAAAAAGCGTGCTTAAAGTGTGAAATGTAAAATGTAAACTCGTCAATATGATTTGTCACGTATTCGGGTTAACCGAAATCAAGATCATCCTAGATAAGTGCTGGAAATGAAACAGAAGAGTGCTTGGCAGCCCATTTGAGGCGCGAGCCTTTAGGCGGTGCAAAGGGGCTTCCCCTAGTTTTAATAAAGCGAAGAACAGGAGGACATTGGGGCACATGTCAGACGGCTACCCATATGAGCCTTTTGGATTTACAAAAGGTTTTCAAAAACGTTTAAAAAGGTTGTTAAAATCGTTTTTGTATTGTTATATGAATATGGTTTGCGTGAGTAAGGATATTTACCATTTTGTCGGTAATATTCCGCGTCGGGCTTAGATTTGTATGCTTAACATGAATATTTTGTAAATAAAAAGTGTAAGACGTGTATGTGTAACCGTTTCGTAATCGTACTCGAGTTAAATCGATATGCCACACATGTTAGCCAAAGACGACATGCAATTTGGTCAAGACAAAAAAGGAAATAAAACGAAATGAAAAGAAATGAAATAAAAATGTTTAATATGAACTAATTATATTAAGTTCATTGCTATATAATTAGTCGATATTTATCATCATACTCGGGATTACACCAACATGGTAGATGTGAACCAAGGATGATTATGAATATGAGTAAAATGCTTGCAAATGTAAATAAATAAAAAAGAAAGAAATACGAGATGAAAATGTTCAAATCTCCATTGATTTTTTATTAACCAAAAATATCATAGTTACACGGGATAAAACCGTCGAACTAAGGATGATTTTGGTAGTGGTCAAAAGTATTTGTTATGAAAATGACTTGAAGTCGTAAAAACCGTAATGAAAGGAGTAAAATAAAATGTTGAAATGTAAAGGAATGATGAACTCAAACACGTTGAGTTCTTACCTGAGGTACCAGAAGAGGCGCGAATCCCTAGGTGAGGCAACAAGCCTCTGTCTCATGCCAAAACTCAGTTTTGGCTCGACGTTTCCATATTTTGAATCGTGTTATGAATGGTTAACAATTGTAAAGTCATGAAAACAGTAAAAAAAAAAAAAATACATGAAATAAGAGAGTTTCTTACACCCTCATACTTACATGCTTGGTTTCTTGACGAGAATCGACAAAGTGTCAAACTCGTGACTCGGAAAACTCGTTTTAAAAACTGTTTTGTAAGAAAAGAGCATTGATTAAGTGTTGAGTTGGTCAAAGGAGTCGGCCGAATACACGGCGACAGTACCAAACAAAGTGTGTAAGGCTTGTGTTTTAGATCGGTAGGTCGAAAACACGTTTCGATTTGTTGACTTAAGAAGTCGAGGTCTAGAATTTTAAGAGAGAAAGAAAAGGCGGACTCTCGCCTAAGTGTAAATGGTGCATGAAGGGGGTATTTATAGAGAAATGTGTGGTGTTGGTGCGTTTTGGGCGATGTGGCTGTAAAAGCCCACCATTGAGGCGCGAGTATATTGGCGACACAATGAGGCGTCTTATCCTTTTTGGAAATTTGGATTTTGCTCTTTGTTCTATCATAGGTTTGCTGGTTTGTTTTGAGGTTTATTCTAATGCATCGTGTACACTAGTACGTGGGTGTTATGTAAGGTGGGTTTTTGTGTGCTTGGGTCGGGTTTGACTCGTGTTGAGTCGGGATTTGAATTTTTTAGTCGGTTTTGGGTCCGGTGTTGATTTTGACTCTAATAAATATCATTGCGATCCCATCATCGTGCATAAGACATTCCAGGTATTTTTGAAATGTTTAAAAATGGATTTTTATTTTCGAAATCGGTTTTTGAGCTTTACGATGCGTTGTATTACAAACTGTCGATTAAATGCAGCGATTTCCAAAACATGTTGTATTCCGATAATCATCGAGTGTTTGTTGTGAACCTGCAGATACCGGGTATCTACATATACCTGTTGTATTTGCAAGAATAGTACGAAAACGATAGACCAACATTTTTTCCAGTGTTCGTATAGCAAAGAGGTTGTCTCTATTGTTGGGGGTTGGCTTGGAGTCTCGTTTCCTTATCGGAATTTTCTCACCTGAAGATTGGGGATTAAGGGATCCAAGCTACAAAGAGGATTGTGAATGCCACCATTAATTCATGCTTATATCATCTTTGGAACCGAATGAATCGAAGCAGGCTTGAACTTACACTACTACGCCTACACAAACTCGTTCACCATATCATTGAGGAGATAAGGAAACGGGTGTCTAGCAGTGTGCCTAAGCCTGTGAAGGATAAGGAAAAGAGTTTTGATCATTGACTTACTGAGGATTGAGATTGCTGGGAGTTGCGAGATGGAGGAGCGAAGATGAAGGGAATTGGGAAAGTTTAAGGAGTGACAGCTAGGGATTATTTCCCAAATATGATTTCAAACTTGTTTTCTTGTATTAATTTGTTGTTGGGTATTGTATTGTCGTTGAGTTTGATGATGTTATGGGGTTGTTTGCTCAAGCACTAGCTTGGTTGTGTTTGGTGTTTTCGGATTGTCTAAATGATGGCCCAACAATACACATGTATGGTTACATTTTCTCATATATATTACTTACCTTTTACCAAAAAAAAAATGAAATTCAACCATAGGGGAGCTTTGCCTCCGCCCTGAACATAAAAGAGCAAATTAAAATGCAAAAGAAGGGCATCAACCTAGCACTCAGTCGAGTGTTGTGATGACTCGGTCGAGTGTAGAGACACACTCGGTCGATTAAGAGGAAGGGCACTCGGTCTAGTGTAGTGTGGCACTCGGCCGAGCGGAACACGAGCAGAAGGTTTCCACTCCAAATTGGGCTCCAACACTCCATTTAATGCATTACTCTAGCATAATGTCGGATGACACTTACTATGCCATTCACAAATTCCGAGTACAACAAGCGTTTTGGCCCAGAGGCCTCGAATTACAATCATAAATAAAGTATCCATATTAGCGAAATAATATTAGTTCTAAATAATTGTCCACCCACTAACACGACCGAAACTACCGTGACTTAACCAACTTGCCAACACCTCGCCCTCATCATTGTTCCATGTCATATGCCGTCGTAACGGAAGTGGTCACTCAGTCATTTCCGCCGCCGTGGTTTCTGCCACCAAAGAATCCACCTTCTTGCGTTGCATTCGTGGGGAATCGTGCTCCCCGAGACCGATGGGTTCACACCATACGCACTAAACACACCTGAATCAATTCCAGGTTCGGTCCAATAGCTAGGGTCGTGAGGAGGGTTCACTCCTTGTCTCATGGGCGCTTCATGGTTAATCCTCATCACGATATTATTGTTGAAACGATAGGTTAGCTCGCCATTTGGTAGTTATGGTCACGGGTGTACGGTTGATGGGCATACCCACAGTTGTTAGGAGGTGAAAGAACTTGCATAGTCGGGGTACGACGCTGTGGGGGCAGAGCTTGAGTCATTTCCTCACCAACAAGCCTAAAGAGAAGTTCCATAGGAATGGTATAAGTTTGCGGTGAAGGGTGAGGTTCCTTTTCCTCCTCAAAATGATCGATTTCGGGAAAGTTCTCTGTGGATAGCTTCATCCAAAAGTCTCCTTTCACCCTCCAAGCATATTGGTTCTCACATAAGTCCCTAAGCCAATGGATTTTATTCATATAAACCTCATTAAAGTACAACACCCCGTGCACCATCTGTTCATTTTTCGGTCCCAGCTCAAATCCCGTGAGCTTCTCTGCAATCTGAGTAATAAATGTCCCACAATCTAAGGAGCACCTTTCCAGCACAATCATTCTTTACAAAGCAAGACACGCGATGGAGATTGCACTAAGATAAAAGGGTTCCTCTCGATATGGATTTAGGTATGAGCTCAAAAATAGAACTTCCGTGGAGTTCACCTTACTCATATCGTTCCTCCCAAACAATAAGTGGGTCGTGTAGCGAAGGAATATACTTAATACCGGATGCTCCACATCGTTTGCCAACATGGCACTCACTTGGGTTCCCTCATTTAGGGGGCTCATCTATGTCAATCTTACTCTCCTTCTCTACCTCTACCACTTCCGCAAATTCGTCACAAGTCATGTCAAAATTGGCATTCCTAATCCGAAATGTCACTCTCTTGTTCTTCTTATCATAGTTGAAAGAACTCAAAAACATTAAGCTCAAACCCCTATAACAATTCTTCCTAAGGGTATACAAAACCATAAAACCAAATATGTCAAAGATATGGTGCAAGTCTTCCTCAATATCCATCTTGTCTAAGATCTTGGTGGCTACACATCTAGTGGGAGCCATAGGCATCCCGGCAAGGGCAACAAAGGTATTCCGTTTGGCTTCACTCTCAAAAACCAAACTTGGAAGCCTTGGTGCTTTGGGAATAAGAGGATTCACGGGTTCTTGGACGTTTCGTGGTGTGCGGGTGTTCCTCGTGTTCCTTGTTGACTTTGACATGCTACAAAACCAACCCACACAAAAAATTTCCGGATAGAAAAGATGAGAACTTGAGAGCAATTTGAAGTAATTTGGAATTTATTCAACACTTCCTAGTTTATTATTCGTGATGCGAGTAGAAAATTTGACGTAATTTCGTTTAAATTTAATCTAACCAAAAGCTCGCTCAAGCTACAAATTCTCCGGAAAACGGTATTCTTGTGAAATTATTCAACATTTTAACCCCCAACTCAAAACAAGTTATAACATTTTAGTTGTTGTCAAGACTTTTAACATAATTAAAACAAGAATGGATTATAAAAATCGAAATTTTCGGTGAAATCTATCATATATTTCGAAAACATAGTGAAATTTTTAAGACAATCTTCCGATTTAAGACAATATAATGCGTTACTATCAAAGATTTGAGCACTATGAAACAATTAAACCATGACTTAGGCACAAAATCCAAATTCGAACATGTACATTATGAGATTTACGAAAATTTGATAGGATTTCAAGAGGAAATTTTGATTTAAGACCATACATAGTATTATCAACAAGGATTGTAGTCTTATGAAAAAATTAAACCAATCTTTAAACATGAAAATCAAATTTTAGCATGAATGTCACAAAATTTCAAATTTGGGTGAGACTTTAAGACAAGATTCTAAATGTAAGACAAGACCTAACATCACTAACAAAGATTAGACCCTTTTTAGAACAATTAAACTAAGTTTTAAGCATAAAATCAAAATTTTCACCTCAGAAACCCTAAATTTTGAATTAGGCTTATTTGGGCAAAATTTCAACATGAAGTTTTCGTTTTTGAGATCAATAATGTTGTAGAAGGTTGGTTACCAACATAAATTGAACAAAACATGCAAATAAATGGTGAAACTTGAATAAATTAGAGTAGATCAAAAGAAAGTAAAATTGGGGAAAAATAAGTGGAAAGAGAAAGTCACTTACTCTGCTTAATTAGTGGAGATTAGAAAAAAAGAAGGATGTAAAATGCATAAATTAACCCAAGAAGTGAAACATTGGAGTTTTTGTAAAGTTTTTAGAGAGATTTTTGTGTTAGAGTTACGAAGAATGGTGAAGGAATAAAGGGGATAAGAGAAGATAAGAAGTTTGATTTTCACGAAAAATCCGATGAGTTGTTGGAGTAGTTGCCATCTATAATAGTGCGTCTACTTAATAAATATCAATAAAGGAATATATTAGGGATATATCTTATTTGTAATCGTCAGCTGATCAACGTATATCGGTAATGATCGGTCGACTAGGATTTGACGTTACTGTCGTATAACGGTGATGTTCAGCTGATCCCTTTCAGTCACACCTATAGGATAGAGCTCAAATGGTAAAACTAATTAATTGCATATGATACAGTTTAATTAGTCCCTTGAATACAAATTAAATAAAGGCTAGTCAAGTGAGTTTTATATGATAATGAGTTTGGAACTCAGGCCAAATAAATTTATTATTCAATTATATAATATTAAATTTTATGTCTTATGTTATTATGATTAAATAAGACGATATTTAGTGATTAATAGTTAATTCAGTAAATTAATGAGGTATATGTATATAATGTGAGGTAGAGGTAATTAGCTAATTAATTTTACAATGAGTTGTAAAATTAGCTGATTGGGTTTTATGTAACCCATTATATATTGATATAATGGTCAAATATCACTTAATAGTTAAGTGTATATTATTCACTAATTTGTATCATTTAATTGTTAAATGATTAAATTAATATTTAATTTAATTATATAAGATAATTATATATATATGACTTATAAGCCTTTGTGGGACAAATACAAAAAGTCAAAATAAGACCCATATACATAATAGTCAATTGTATTATGTAAGAGACAAATAAACTTGATTCCTTTTTTTCATACCTAACCACATGTATCGTCTCTTCTACTATTAATCATTTGTATACATTTGGTTTGCCTATAAATATCTCATCATATTGGTCATTTAGTTTTTTGATGAAAATAAGAACAAAATTCTCTAAATTAGGCACACATGAATAAGATGAACAAAAAGTTGTTCACTTATTTATCCTCTTCATCATTTTTCCATCAAATCCATGATCGAAAGTTGATCAAATCTTAAATAAATCTCACACAACATATTATACATCATTTATTAGTAGAGTAGTAATAATACTTGTATTATACAAGGAGAGCTTCTTATTATTCTAGTTCATAAGATAAGGCTATGTTTGGCAAGACATTTCAGGTACTGATTTGACCAAGCAACCTGATTTGACTAATATTTCAGGTAGTTGTTTTACCTACTGCTGTTTGGTAAGTCATTTCAGGTACCTGAAATGAAAAGTTACTCCGGGTAGCTTTTTAAAGTTTCAGATACCTGAAATGTTATAGTTTACATCTTTACCCTTTATTTTATTTTATTTTATTTATTATAATTTTTAATGTCCTTTTATGTCATTTTATAAAAAATCAGTTCCCTTTTCAGTTAGTTTTATCAAATACGTTACAAT
>JAOWBH010149508.1:0-13501 GCA_028566215.1 Silene coronaria | reverse complement strand
GTCTAAACCCATGAGCTTCCAACGTACTCCTCTATAGTTCTAATTTCCTTTCAACTCAATACTAATAATACTAGAAATTTCAACCATTACCTAAATTTGTTGCCCAGACAAGCTGTAATTGACCAAAAATCAACATACCTCCTCATCACGTTCGCCCATAAGCTCAAGAGCTGCAGTGTGTCTCCTTCGAAGAGCTTCCAACTCTGCCCGGATTCCAGGAAGCATGGCAGCCTCCGTTCGCAACTTCTCACACTGTGAACGCATTCAAGTTAAGGATTGAAGAACTAAATCTCATGAATAGAAACAAAGAGTAGAGACCAAACCTGCTCAGTCATTTTAACTAGCTCCTCAGCAAGTGAATCACGAATTGATTCTAATGAAGCCTGAAAAACATGAGAATTTATAGTCACTTTCTAATGCGACTTTCAACACCTTTCGTTCCCTCCGCCCCTAAGTCTCTAGCATGCTTATTAATGTCCCTATTCAAACAGTGCACTATAATTAGAGCAAGGCGACAAGACAAGATCTCGCTTCCCACATGTCGGCTTGCACATTAGTTAAAACCTTAAAATAACCTCATTTACTTGTTTTTAGTGTCTACAGATCTGTCAGCAGTATTAAAGATAAAATAAACAATAAAGGAGTCTAACAACACACTTTTAACATGGTAAGCAATGTACAGTTATGTTATCATCCAGCTTAGCTTGAAAAGGAGCAACCTGCACTGAGGCAATGAAGTGCAAGGCGAAGGCAGTGCCTTGACGACAGAAGGTGCGCCCTTTTTGTAAACACAATTGTATTTAAAAAGTGTGGCTGCGCTTTTTTCTATTGTGAAGTACGAGCCCTTCAACACAATTTTCAATTTTCATCTTGGGTCACTCGGGATCCACCTCTTTGTGTTGTTGACTCATGAGTAAAGATGTGTACATCCGACCACGCAAAGCCCTATAATTTGTGGAAGCCATTGAGGCACTGCGGTAATGTTGTAAAACTTGTAGTTGTATTTTCAAAGTAAGAATTATGTGAAACAATATCCTTTTTAGAATTGTAAACTGGGCCAAACACGTAAAGAAGTGAAAGCTAAAGATAATGTGGCAAAGAGCAGGCGTAATTAAAGAATCAGATGGAAAAAAAAAAAGTGAATTGCATAGTAGTGGCGTTTTAGCTACAGCTTAATTGAGCTTGGCTTTAGTGCGCCTCAAGCTTGCTATTTAAAACTACGCAAAGAAACAATGCAAGAAAATCTAGTAAAATACAAGGGTTCAGGGTTTTCTATTAAGTAGACAAATATTGGAAATTCATACCAGCCGTGACATATAGGATGCAAGTTCACCCTCCTTTTGCCGAAGAGTAGCTTCAAATGTACTTGGTGTCATGCTCTTTAGATAATAGGGGCTCATGGTGGCCTCTCCAGAATTCCTCCGCTCCAGAAAAGTGCTAGAAGAGCCAAGAGATGCTTGCAAGAAAAAGCTTTCTTCCATGTTGCCCACACTGCTTGCACTTGATAGTTTACGGGTTAACATCCCTACACAAGCATTCCATATTTTAGGGGACCAAAAATTCTTAATATTGATATTCTAATAACCTACATTCCTCTACTTTGTTGCAAGTGTTGGACGTGACATGGTGTCAATTGACAGATTCTTGTATTGGCCTTAAATGAGGTGTTTCTCATGTCAGAAAGTCAGAGTGTCGGACATGTGACACATCCAAAGTAAACTGTTGAAGACATAAAGTAACACTTCATAACATTACACTTTGTACCATTTTCAAAGGCCGACTTGTTCTTCGATGTTGGACTTTGTTCCGCCAAAGGAGCAGACTGTACACTGGCTGCCTTCTCCAAATCTAATTTAGCTGCTTTCTCCCGCTCTAAATCCTATGTTTATACATTTTGTTAAAATGCCAGGACAAAAATGATTGAACTGAATGCAGTCACAATATATGCCCATTTTGAAGAGCTTCCAACCTGCTGAAGAAGTTCTCTATGGGCTAGTGATTCTTGTAATTCACTTTTGTGTTTTCTTTGAAGTTCCTTGATCTCCTCTTCCAGCTGACGTACACGGCCTTCATGAGTATCCGCTACTTCCTTTGCTGCAAGGTACTCCTGCCGATTCTCAGCTGCCCTCTGTCTTTCCTTTTCAAGGGATTTATTCAGCTGTGTCTGCTCTGCTCTGAGGCATGAAATCTACAAAAAAAAGAAAAAAAGAAAAAAACAATCTGCATAAGCTACCATTTTCTTTCCCCTTTGGATATCTTTCTCCCTAGTACCCCTAGTCAACCACCTCCGGCAACAAGAGATTTGGGCTGTGTGTGCGGGAGGGTGATGGTCTGAGCTGGTCAGATAGTGTGGTCTAGGTGGAGGGTGGTTGTGCAGGTTCGTAGAGGCAGGCAGTCGGAGAGTGTGTTGGATTGTGAGGAGCAAGAAATTAAAGAACAAGAATTGAAAAGATGGTGAGTGGGTGTGCTTGGGTCTATGTGGGTTATGAGGAGTGAGGTAAATAAGGCCACCTAGGCTGTAAAAGCCTCCCCATAGAACTACTACCTACACCTTATAACGGTTGAAGTTAGCTGACCCAATTTTTTTCGTAATTTATTTTCGCAGTACGTTTTTTACTCAACTCAGTACATTTTGTACAATTCTTTCCATTTGCATACCCCTAACAAAAAAACATCAAAACGTACTTCTCTCAATTTCAAATCATAGAACGTCTCATATTAATCCATTTTTTGCAATTAAAGATGATAATTAGAATGTAAAACATGTTTGATTAGTTAATTGCCAATTTTTAAATCGTATGGCTATTTTCTTTTCTGTTTTTTCATTTTTTTGGTTTTAATTAAGGTCTGAGTTCTAAGGTTCATACGGTGGCGACGGGGTTGGCGGTAGTAGTTGTCCACGGCAAGCGGAAATCCTGTGTGGGACGGCGATGGTCCGTATAGGCGTGCGGTATGGTGATGTTTAGGTTGTGGTGAGGGGAGAGCGAAAACATCGAGTGGTTTACGTGGTGATGTTTCGGTGGGCCGAGGGTGTTTGGTGTTCGTTGGTGGTCGCAGGTGATGGCCGGCAGTTCGGGGTTGGTCTTTGGTGGTCGCCCATCGCCGGTGGTAGGCCGGGGGAGGGTGGTGGTGGTGGTAGGGGAAGTAGGTTGTGGGGGTTACGTATGGTTGCTGTCTTCTATTTTTTTTCCTCTCTTTTCGAGTGTAATAATGTAGTACAATAATTCGAGTCATGTTTTCGTAAAATTTAATTGCAGCACGGGTGGTTGTCGCCTTGTCGGTAGTGATGATGGCGGTGGTGGGATAGTGAAGAGATGGGAGGGGGGATGATAAGTAGAGAGGAGAAGAAATAAGAATGGAAAATGAGAGGGGTAGTATTGGAAAGAGCGTACTGTAATGAGTAAAATGTGTACTGCGAAAATAAACACCCATTTTTTTAATACAAGGCTATTCCAGTTATAAGTTTTGAAACCAGGATCACAACGATTAAACATCAAGGAAATTACCTGAGCCTCAAGAACATTTATTCGAGAGAGCGTTTGTGATAAGCGCTCATTAATAGATCGCTCTCTTTCCTCAGCGGCTGCAGCCTTGGCTTCTGCTTCCTGTTTACAAAGCCCAAAAGGCTAAGTGCAGAAGTTTGGAGTAGGATTTATAACACTCTAGCCGATCATTACACTCCTTTTACAAAAATTAGTGCTAGCACAAAGGGGAGTGTAATCGATCAGAAGTTTGTGAATCACAATTAAACTAGAGAGCAAACAGATACCTGAAGTCGAGATTGAAGAGTTCTCTCCACAGTAGCCCACGCTTCAGCCTTCCGGGCAGATGTCTCCTGCAACACAGAAAGGGACAAATGATATCAGAAACCTGAAAATATGCAAAACTTGACAATTATCATTTTACAAAATCAACCTGCATAGCTTCAATTTGACGAAGGAGAGGCCTAGTGGATTCAGGAAGTTGTGAAACCAGTTCCTCACACCTGCGCTCACTTTCCTGGGTATTAAAGACGTTAAGACCATTAGAGTAACTATGCAAACAAAAACATTACCCCTAATTCAAACACATAGTGAGGCTGGATGAATAAATTATAATGGAATCTGCGTAATGAAATGCACCGAGTCTCTGTTACTTCACAATACAAGAAACATAGAGGGCTCAATGAGCCATTAGAATAATAGTGAGTGACAAAATAGACACACTATCAATTGAGTACATACTTGATATCGTTTTTGAAGGTCCTCTATATCTCTTCGTAACATGTCCTCCTTAACAATTCCCTGTGAATTACAAAGGGCATGCATACAGTAACATGTTGTCAGGCATATTATCCTTGCTTCCAGATAAAATTGAAAAACTAAAACGATGTCATCATTTTAAATGAGTAACATAATGCCAATCATGAAAAGATAACCTGTTGCTCTTGTCTGGTCAGTGTTTGTCTTAATTCTTCAAGTGCTTGGACCAGCATTCCTTCACGTTCCTCGGCCTCCCTTAGACGGCCCTCCAGCTCAGCTCGGGCCTCATTATTGGCTCGTGCCTCTGCTAATGATTCAGCCTCCTTTGCTGCATTCAGGGCATTAGTGAAATATTCTTTTTGCGTAGCAAGCTCGGCTTGGTGCTTCTCAATTGTATCTTGCAGAACCTTCTCCGTTGCTGCCTTGTCTTTCATTATGTTCTCAACTTTGTTCTCTTCAAGCTACACATACAGAAACAAGTGTTCAGCGGTAACAAAATAAAAATGAACGCATGAACCTTATACCAGGTGAACTTGAACAAGATATATAAACACCTGAATGAGAGCTAGAAATTCAATACACAATAGTTAAAAATATAAGATGACTACTTGGTGAAAGGAAATAAACTCAACAAGTCAACAGGACCCCACAACGAAGATACACAAAATATAGAGACTTAACAGGCTATAGCAGTTTCAAACACGATTACTGATAATATTTTCTCCAAACTAACGAAATAGTCCAATTTCAATTTATTGATACAGAGGAGAAAAAAAGTCAAATTAAGAACACCAGATGGACCAATGGAGGATTATGGTTACCCAACTAACGACATAGGTCATCCCTTATTTACTCAAGTGACAACCAATGGGCCAATGGAGGATTATGGTTACCCAACTTTTCTTGGAATATAAAGCACAAATTTGTAAAATAAACTACCCATTATCCACTCTAACTAGTAACTACCCATAGCCCAAAAAACAAATCAAAATTAACTAACACATAATATCCCACTTGCTCCTTAAATTTTTTTTTTTACTACACCGTAGATTTAAAAAATCATTAACAAATTACAAAAGAATCACAGAACCCCCTTTCCTTTGTACAGCAAATTCTTTCTATAGTTCATCATCATTACGACTGACGAAATGTCGGATTCGAGGGGGCAAATTATGTACTCCATATATATCATTCCAAAAGGATACTGTCGGTAGTCTGACAGCATAGGTTATGCATGCTTAAAGTCTAAGGAAGCTTATTTTGGATCCTAGTAATACTTTACTCATGGATATGGAGAAGGATGCTGCTAAGTCTCTTCAGTTGCTTGCTGCTGCCAAGAATAGCTACCTTAACCAGAAAGCTAAAGTGGGATGGGAGATGGAAGGAGATGATAATACCAGTTATTTCCATTGTAAAATTAGAAGTAGAAATGCTCAAAATAAGGTTCTCCAGATCCTTGATATGCATAACCAACTCAAAACAAAGAGTGAGGGCATTCAGAATGCCTTTGTGGAGTACTACCAGTACTTGCTGGGGATGAGAGGGACTACTACTGATGTACATATACCTACTGTAAAGTATGGACCTGTGCTGGATGATGAAATGTGTGACAAGCTTTTAGTCAGGGCCTCTGCTGCTGAGATCAAAGCCATTAAAGTCTAAGGAGAATGTGCGTATATGATCCTTTTTTTTTACATTAAAAAGAATATAAGACTTGTTTTACATCAAAAACATTCAACTTTCTGCATGTGAATCAACGATATGAATCTTTGTTTCGTATAAAAAGAATTAAATTCAAATGATCAACTTATTACACAATATACACCATAATATATAAGTTCTTTTTTTTTTTTAGATTCTACTAATAAATTTTAAAACAACCCGTGCAAATTTGCAACGGTGTAACACTAGTTATATGATAACAAACAAACAAACAAAGAATCACTATTATTCTTTTGATAGAAAACATCTATTTGTAAAAATCACTTAAGAAACTAAAGCAACACTCGGTCATGGTCAAGGTGAAGGTCACGGTCAAACTCTAAGTCAACATCTGCGACGGAATTTCCATGCCAGGCTTTCCCACCATGTAAAAAAAGTACACGGTCTAGGAAATTTGGCTGCTAGGGATAATCCGTCGCTGATTCGTCGCAATATAATAATCCCATCACAGAATCCGTCTCAAGGTAATATTTATTATGGAATTCATATCTGTCGCAATATTTCCGTCGCTATCATCCCTTTTTTTGTAGTGAAAGCAGCACCAGGTAATTGAAAGCAAAAGAGGTCCCTGAGCTATGAAACATCAAGTGTCCAAAAAAGCTTTGTAACTTTTGAAAGAAATATTTCATTCCAAAGCATCTAAGGGGGTGTTTGGTTGGCACCATTGGAATGGACTTGACCTATTCCAATGTTTGGTTGGAGCATTTTGGAATGGAATTAGATAGTCGTTTGGTTCAAGACTAAGGAATGGAGTTTGATACAATAGAGGTATGGAGTTCTAAATCCATTCCTTCTTAGAATAGTTTGGTTCAATCTAATTTGCAAGGGAAGGAATGGAGTTAGAAACCAAGGGAGGAAGGTGGGTATGGGATTCCAAGGGATTGGGGTAGATTTAAAATCCATTGGGTATCTAACTCCATTCCAAAATCCCTCAACCAAACATTGGAATGGATTTGATCCATTCCAAGGGACTCAACCAAATTCTAACTCCATTCCAACCCCTAGAATCCCATACCCACCTCCTTCCCTTAGATTCAAACTCCATTCCTTCATGAATATTATTTAAATAAATGAACCAAACGAGTTTTAAAAGGTATGGAATTGGAACCCCATACTTCAACGGTTTCTCATTCCATTCCATTCCTAACCAGTGAACTAAACGACCCGAAAGTGTGTGAAAAACTAAAAACAGTTGCTAAATTAAAAATTTAACTTTGAAATTTGTAATTTGTTTTCGGGAGTGACATTCGATAAATATCTTTTAGGGAGGACTATATCTCTAGTTTCTGGGCCCAAGGCAGTAGGTGTTATGGGTACTCCTATAGTCCTATTACATTTATTTAAAGGAGTTGACATTTTTTTTTTATTCTAGCAACTGAGGATTCCTTGTCCACTATTGCGCCTTTATTGTTTCGATAGAACTTTTATTTTCCCATCTTATAAAGTAAGAAACAATAACGGACGCACGTATTCTGTTTCATGCTCAGGGGATTTTGTACAAAATCAGTTTCTCCAGGCATTATGAGAACTAATTATTCTAAATATGTCCCTTCTAAAAGCGCATCAGATTAATCACCTCAGACCAACTTACAATGGTATACCCTCTGATCAATTACCTGTAGCTTGGCAATCAAAGACTTCTTCTCTTCATCCATTTCTCTAACCTGGAATTCAAGGAAAATACTATATAAAAATTATTACTCACAGAAGCAGTTAGCTTTTGGTAGGGAGTTGAAAATCAAATTGCAAACCTGGGCCCGTAATTTTCTAATTTGAGCCTCTTGAGCAGCTTGCTTCTTTGAGAGCTCTTCCCCTGTAATAGAATCAATGAGGTATAGCGTAGAGATCAGCAGTTCCGTATAATACACAATAGTGTCACTATGTAGAATACACAATAGTGTCACTATGTGACAACTGAAGTCTAAAGATCCCCACCTACCACAGCTCTGAAAACAGCTACTTGAGATAAATTAGGTGAACAACAAAAGGTAATACCTCTCTCATTCTAATCAATTGCTTCTACATTAGAAACTTGGACTTAGCCTTAATGTTACTCAAACACGATTAGAAGAATCCGATAAAGGTGAGTGTTTGACATCCGTGTGTCGGACTCCACAGTATTATGATGAATCTTAATATGTCGGCTTAAAATCAGGTGACCATGTGTTATATCCCTGTTCCAAGGTCTACACGTGGTAATATGAACAATCTGAGTAACACAGAATATCAACCAAAATGAGCACGATATACTAGTTTTACAAAACTGTGCCTGGGTGCAAGGCTAGGAGAGGGAGCATGATATACTAGTTCGTCGAGGGTCGAATGACTCCGGAAACCCAGGACAAAACATCTCAAGACACCTTAGATGAAACTTGTACATGAGACGGAGAAGACATGCTACTGTGCAATTTTCATATTTTTTTCTTCTAGTTTCTTTTGTCCTGCCTTTGCCCCATTATCTCCAGCTATTACTTTTTAAGTGTTAGCCTTAAAACCTAAAAAGCGTTGTTACATGAAATTTTATTATGGGATTACAAATTTGTTTGTGAACTAATGTGTCCCGAGTTTATGATGCACACCTTTCTAAATTATGAAGCATACTCAACTTCATCTAGTTCTACGCTTTAAATATATTTACAAAATTTACCATAAATTAAAAACGAATGGGTAATTTAGCTCTCACCCTCGGCCATAACTTGAGTAATGATTTCATCTTTTTCCTTCAGAAGAGCAGCAGCATCAGTTCTCTTGTTCTGCTCCCGTCTTAATGTATCTCTTTCCTTGGTAAGAGCATACACCTGAAAGCCAAAGGAGATTAAAAAAATTACTAAAACAAGAGACTTCCAGCAAATATAATATATATTCTTTACACAGCTGAGACGATTTGGAATGAAAACTAAAACCTAAGAACTATATTCAATGTGCCACATTACAGTTGTCGAAGTAGGCCATGGTCAAGTAAGAAGAAGAACCCTTGCTTTGGTGGACTAACCTTGATTATGATGACCTCTTTCTCCGACATTTTATTTAAATGGAAGTTAAATTGCCAATGTAAAGAATTTGATGTGCTTGGAAGATGAAAAATATGATGAAGTGGACTTAAATTACAAAGAAAAAAATGAAATATACCTTACGTTCAAGAGTTGCAACCCTTTGATGATATTCCTCACGTAATGACTCAATTTCTGCGTCGTTGGATTTTCTCTGTCATAGATATTAGCGCATTTTTTTAGTAAAGACACAGCCTCAAAGCAAAGAGTTTGAATCGTAAATTCGTATTCAACTTTCCAGCATACAGAAAGACAAAGTGCATTGCACCACAATGACATCATAAAAGTAATGCGGTATTAGAACTGAAATGTGCACTACACCAGAAATGCGCAAGAGCTCAACTATTAGGATAGAACGGTGCTACAAAATTAATTCAATACAAGTTGGCAGATCATATGAAGAGTTATATATTTAAGGCAACCTGAGTAAGTACACGACAATTACTTGCTTACGCACACTTTTGCATTTTTCCGATATTCGTCAAACAGTATGTTATTTTGACTCTTTCATATTTACCATGCGTACCAATGCCCAACACCGGGCATGGGTATGGAACTCGGACACTTCATTTTGAGCCAAAAATATGATATTTTTTTCATAAATAGGCAAGCCAGACACACGGACATATACCCATGTCGAATACTTCCACCCAGCAAATGAATTACCAAATTACAAGAAGTTCACAGGTCTTAATTGAAAAACAAGTCAATCACAATGCTCTTCTTTCCAAGTAATCTACTTTGTCATGTAACAAATATACTGTTTCTTTGCTGGTTATGCGTGTTTGTGTACGGGTTAAAGAGGGGGCAAAGGAAGTACCAACGAATGGGGAGGCAAAAAAAGAAGTCCTACTCTTTGTGTTCTTAAAAAGCCTTATGAAGGAAAGTTAAATGGGGATAAAGTACTGATGCATATGACTAAACGGGGAAACTTACAAGGCTAACACCTAAGAAACTTTTCTTTTAATCACTTTCCTTAAATCAGCTAGACATTTGGAATCCTTGTCAGCACATAGCATGGTTGTCATAAGGATCAACCAGATTCATAGATTAAACAATAAACAGTGGTATTGGCTGGTCGGGGTGATTGGAACGCAAATAAAAAGGGTAACTGATTATTAGCATGAACCTCTCTTCCCCAAAAATACATGCCATGTACATTATAAAGCATTATTATTACCTACATAATATCTATATAGAAAGGACAAAATTGGAAACATTTCAGAATTGGAAGTCTAAGACAAATAACAGCTTACCCTCAATTCTTCAACGATCGACTTAATTTGTTCGTTTTCGTGCATCAGCCTAGCAATCTCATCAGCTTTGGTCTGGAGGACAGAAAACAATAACAAAAAGATAACTGCAACAGCTAGTCACCCAATAGTGTAGTAATGAGTAACTTCAACTGTTAAGACTTGCATCAATGACAAATTCCATGTCATTCCCACAAGCGGGCTGAAAGCATACGTACTTGAGCTTGTCGAGCAGCTCCTTGCAATGCAGCTTCCATCATTTTCATCTCCTTTCTAACCTTGTCTAGCTCAAGGACAGCATGTGACAAGTCAGAAGCATCAGATGTGGGGTTAAGTCTATCATCCTTCCCATGAGCTACACCTCTGCCAGATGGCTTCAGCTCTTCAACAACATAAATTTTTTCATCATTCCCCCGGCTTGCTTCATTAGAAACAATCTCATTATCATGAACGATAGAAAGTTCAGTCAGCAAGGTATTGTTTTGGGACTCAGTAGGGATGCCAGATTCGATAACAGCAGTAACATCACTGGTCTCAGAATCCTCAATCAGATCGCCAGTCTTGTCATCACTTAGCCCTTCCACTGTTAGAGTAGAGCCCAAAGTTGACTCTTGCATGTTCTCTTGCACATTGAACTCATTGCTCACTTCCCTAGTAATACCATTATGACTATGTTCTTCATCCATGTGATTATCCTGCACCTTGGTTTCAGATGACTCGTGTTCTTCTGAAGATCTCATATCAGCCTGCTCCTTGGTATAGGACTCTTCTAATGCTTCCATCGTCACGACATCTTGACTTGTGGATTCAGGCGAGGCATCCTGTGCATCGGATTTGGCTTCACCAGAGTCCTTAGTTGCAGAACTAGCTTCCTCCACAGTTTCAGAATCAACATGATCCTTTTGTTCTTTTAAATCCATGTCCACGTCATGAGGCAAAAGTTTCTCAGTTGCAGGGTTCCCATCATCATCAACTACATCTTTCTGCTCATCAGCAGACAATGGGCCCTCAGGGATTTCCGATTTTTCTGGCAAATCATCATTGGTTTTGCTTAGTTCATCATCGAGTGGCCTTTCATTTCCCTTTGATTCATCTTCACTCTCCTCTTCTTTTTGCCCCATAAACGCCATAACAGGATCAAATAGCGCATTCCTGCTAGTAGAAGTCCGCTGTCCAGAAGCTAACACATGCCATTCAACAGAAAATAGATCAGAAAATGACAACTTGGATTTGCATCTCCAACCATCATCCTATGAAGAGTCAAGACGAATGTTCAAGTGTTGGATCTCAAAGGTATAGTGTGAGATAAGCATTCAGGCAAATGACAGTCAGTTTGGCCATTCCATATATACAAACGACAATCAAATAATAGCATTTCCCTGTCCCCAAAGTCCCAAATATTACAGTCTAATCCTAACCTTGAAGCAATATAACTATCGATGTTACTCAGCCTCTGTGTTCGGCATGGGCCTACACGTTCACGTATGATCATATCTAAGTCTTGGAGTAGCCATGACCCAAATTTTGAGACACGGGGACCCTATCCTAGGATGAGGATATGGGTACGGGGACACATCAATAAAAACACAAAATTAATTAGAAATTTAGAAGTCGTTTGAGACACAAGGCTTAAGATCCTCAAAAACCACATTATATACTCCATAATTTATAATACCAGTCTCTTCCTCACATTTATCGTGCAAGTCTCCCCATCTGTTTATGGTAGGAAAAAGTGTAGAAGTTAGGTCGGATATGGCCCCACAAGGAAAGAGTCAAAGTAACAAAGACCGCTACTCTGATAATAACTAGTAAGAATTGCGCTGAACGGCATAGGAGAGGTCCAAAGTGTATGCAACCCAACCTCTACCAAGTTTAAAAAAAAAAAAGGCTATTTAGAAGTAAGACAAAGAGAACCCCCACCCCGGTTCGACACACCACCAGAAAGCCTAACACTGACCAAACTATAATCAGCGTCACTCAATTATCAATCTATCTTTTAACACTTGCTTGCTATGCTAATCCACAACAGCTAAGACTGCTCTTTCAAACCAAAACTCGCATTTCTTCTACCGATTCGAAAACCCACATCTTCCCACATTCCCTTACTACTACTACTCCTGACTATCAATCAAAGCAACCCCAGCTAAAACAGCCAAACAACAACAACAAACAAATCAAATAGAATCGAATCGCGTCTATCTGGGCTTATCTTTCTACATATTTTGATCTCTACCAGCACAAATATCAAAATCCAGAAGCAACGATACAAACTCAATAATTTGCAGAAAAATGTAGAAAAAGAAAATACCATCATTGGAGGATTGAGAAGAATCTTCTAAACCAAGAGCATTATCAAAATTCTTTTCAATATTTTTGACACTCTCTTGAAGCTTATTAACTGCACCTGCTAAATCCAAGTTTCCCAAGTTTACTCTCGCCCCAAACCAATCCATTTTTTTATATTGTTATTCGATCCCTAAATTGATTGGATCATCGGTAAAACCCTAAATTCACAAAACAGACAAAATTAAATTAAATTATCAAAATGGTATGATTATTATACAGCAATTGAATTGAATTGGGTGATTATAAATTAGCATAAATAACTAAGAAGATCTGATTGAAAATAAGGAGAATTAAAAACATACGAAAGATGGATCTTGGATTAATGATGAGAATATATGAGCATGAATTATTATGAGAGATCAAGGAGGAGGGAGGAACAGAGCTGAGGCGTGTCTCTGAACTTGACACCGATCAGCTTGTTAATTAGAGCATTTACACACAAACATTTAACACTAAAATAATAATGTTCATATTATTTTTGGGCAGCTTTTTAAATATTTTCATCTTTGATCATTATTTATTTTTATTTAATTTTTTTTTTTGCCAATAATCGATTAAGTAATAGAAATGAAAAACTACAAAGTTTTTTACAAGCTTATATATATATTTTTTCCACTTGGTATTACCCATTGTTGTCAGAATCCAGATTCGATTCTACGACTTTACGATTTAAAAATGTTTGACCGATCATTGATCTTACGATTCTACCATGGTTGTTGACTCTTACGATCCTCTAAATTTGGAAATTTCTAGAGATAAGATCATAATACGATCCTACGACCTTACGATGCGATTTCATAGTAAAAACATTAATATATATTTATTTAATGACATCGTAAAACTTAAATTTCGTGTAAGTTGTAGAAACATGTTCATACAATGATGTTAA
>JAOWBH010149497.1:1858-12319 GCA_028566215.1 Silene coronaria | reverse complement strand
TAATCAGGTTTCTCACATGATATGTACTCTATAAATACCTTCATTGAGATGAATAATACTAACTCTCTTCCCTCCCTTAATCTATTCTCTCTGCAATTCCTTCTCTATTTCTTATTCTATAACACGTTATCAGCACGAGATTCTAACCAATTAAATCATTTTTTTATGCAATTACTATAATGAGAGTTTTATCTTATATGAGTCCATATCGGCGTTCATATTCTTCTGACATTTACAAGAATACTTAATAAATAATATCAACCTTATGATTATAAGGATACCACTATAGTTTTTTTTTTTGTGGTTTTTGATGTTTGTATCTCACGAAGTCGACGAACTATGGTGACCCTTTTATATTCTGGACTTGGTGAGCAATTTACCAATAGCAATTGAGTTATTATGAAAATTACCAATAACAATTGAGTTATTTGAGTTATTATGAAACTTCCAAATAGCAATTGAGTTATTATGGAAGTAATAATATTGCTTATTTCTTTGTCAATATACTTCAAAATTTGACAACATGAACTTCAATCATCATAGTTCATCGAAGTGAATCAATAAATTTTCCCTTAATTTATGATTAAAATCTGATAATTAGAAAATTTATATCAAATTTAACTCCATTATTCAATTTAATTGAGGCACATTTGTATGTTGAACTTATTACTACAAATTGTGAGAAGTGCTTTAATCAAAGCACGGAATAATAGCAAAAGGTAATGTCTACTTTCCATGACAATCGTTTTGTTTGATATGGTATTGAGTTACTGGGTTAACCATTGATCAATTAGCCATTAATGTGAAGTTTCGTTAATACATGGGTTTGGAATTTTGGTTAATTAGTAAATTATTTGATTGGCCTCTTATAATGAAATACATAATTTTGAGTAATTTTTACTCATAACGCTTTAGCTTGTATCAGTTATTAATTTTGTGCTAATTTGTAGTAATATGTATTGGATAGTAAAAGTACTTATAACGAAACTCTAACCATCATTCGATTGTAGTATTTGTCGCACATTACTCCCATTGCTGAACATTGAGCGATAATTTAGCGTGTCTTTTATCATCATAATTTAAGATGATCTTTTTATCATTTTAATACTAGATGGTCTCCTATCAATTTACCGTCCTCTTATCTATTTAATTGAGACGGTTTTCTTTAACTATTTAATTCGAGACGATCTCATATCTATTTAACTCGAAATTATCTCATATCTACTTAATTGAGATGAGCTCCTATCTAATTATTGTGAGACGATCTCATATCTATTTAACATGAAACGATGGTTATTATAATTTAAGACGATCTTTTATCAATTTAATATGAGACAAGTTTCTTCATAGAGTAATTTGAAGTATTTTTTTTGCATTACCTAAATGAAAGATCAAATACTCCAATTCCTAAGCCTTAATTATTCGTCATATAGAGTCATCTGACCTATTTTCTTCAGAATGAATAATATCATCATGTATCCTAAAAGGGTATCGTTAAGTTTGCTTAATCGTGCCAATTTACATAAAGATACTAAAGGTGTCTTATATCACATCATTTCTTTGGCCAGATAAAATTTTTATTATTTTTTAGCACATATAATAGTTAATAACATCCAACTTTAGTTTGACAAGTCCGTACACAATTACACATATTAAGGCATATCCAACTCCGTATATGGAGTATTGTAATGAATTGCCAACTATCAAAAGGTTGACATGAAATGGCTAAACATTAATTTACGATCAACAAGTGCTTAAGAGTATTACTTGAAAATTTTCGATGTAAAATTGAGTATTATTGATATTAGAATATCTAAACAATGAAGTTGCACACTAGTACTTAAGGTTGAAAAGACCTTATAAGTTCAATTGTACGAATTGATATTATTTTCAGTGGCTTGAAAGTCGCATGACAAAAATACGAGTACTTTGCATTCACAATTCAATTATTATTATGTGAACAAGTTGATCTTCTTAATTGAGCATTTTTATTCAGCAAGTTGATAGTCAATTGCATTATACACTACTACCCCATATACTATATAAAATCTTTCAATAATGCCTATTAATGAATCTCATTAGTATATGGTATGAGAAATCGATATCTAAGGTGGTTATTTAAGTGATAATCTATTTTGGATATAGTTTTTACCACCTTAGGGGGAAAAAGTAAGTGAAAAGTTGGTAAAACGAAAGGTTTTATCATATTAAATTACACATATAGTGTAATATATGAAGAATGACGATTTTAGGCAAATCTATCTAGTATGATCATAAAAGTATATCCATATGAAATGGATACACGTTTGCACACAATATTCAATTGGCCATTGAATTAGGACATTATAAGTCCATTTGACACATTATATATTTATGGTTATGAGCTCATAAACCTAAATCCATCCAAATTTTGAAGATTGAAAAGAACACTGTACAGTTTGCATTATCGAGTCATCGTTTGCTTATATAGAGACTAAGTTAAGCATTTTCATATTGTTTACTTATTACATTATTGTATTACTTCATATCATATAGTTTAGAACTTAGTCACATATTATATGCATGCACATTATTGTTGATGTTATGATTATCCAAATAAAAGTTGCAGTATCACAAAAGTGACAAGATTATTTGAAGTGAAGATGCAAAAATCGTGATGAGTTACTATCTTCATATACCGAGTTTTGAAGCAATCAACGACTCCTATTAATCAAAGACATCTATAAAGTTGATCGAGTACATACGACGATTGTGATTTCTAAGCTCAAGAAACTTTGCTACATCATGAGTTGCATTAATGTCTTTACAATTGATGTAACCATCAGGGGGAGTGTGCACGCGATGTACTCTTTTTCCTTGTATATGGTTTTGTCCCATTGGGTTTTCCATAGAAAGGTTTTAATGAGGCAGTTTATTAGTTTGCGTGTTAGAGGAACATTGTACTATTTTTCTTTACTAGTGTTTTTCCCACAGGGTTTTTCTAGTGAGGTTTTAACGAGGCATGTTTTTCAGTACATCCAAGGGGGAGTATTATGAAATGTATTATGTGGATGTCCATTGGGCTTTATGGTCTATTATGTACTTTAGGTAATCAGGTTTCTCACATGATATGTACTCTATAAATACCTTCATTGAGATGAATAATACTAACTCTCTTCCCTCCCTCAATCTATTCTCTCTGCAATTCCTTCTCTATTTCTTATTCTATAACATCTACCATATATTCCATTTCTTTCTTATATTTCCTTACACCTTCTGAGAACAGTTTTCACTTCCGTTTTCGATGGGCAATGATGTACGGAAGGAGGCGTTAATCCTGGAATCGGTGACCACGAAACCCAAGGAGCATCTGTGTGGGGGTCTAACTGATTTAGGGCAATGTCTTACACGACGTCTCAATTAAGGGCATTTACGATCAGCTAAGTTCATTTTCTTACATTGTTCATGTCAACTTTAAACGGGTCATCACTACCATAACTCTAACACGACTCGATCATATAATTAGGTCATTTGTTTCAACCTTAACTAGAGCCATTTAATTATCGAAAATTTCTCATGGTACCCATTAATTTTGTCATGATACTCATGCTTTTAAAAATCCGCTCATAACATCCTTGAGGTTCCATTTTTATCCCGACGATATCCCTTATAGTAAAACTTGTCAACAATCCACAATACCTATACTTTCGCTTTGCCGATTAAATTTGTCCCAATGTGAATGGTAAATGTTTCTCATGCATCCAGCAATGGTGTCCCATTTTAGGAGTCCTACGGTATTAGGTATTTCATACGGAGTATTTGGTATATCTGAATTTCCAGTATTACCGAAAGTTAAAAGAAATTAGAAAATGACAATGAAAATAGTGGGTAATTTACTACAATGTCCGCGGTGGTACTGAAAGTGAGTACCACTAGGTGGCGCCATCTCATTTTCCAATGCTAAATACGTTTGTCTGAACTAATAACCTAACCTAGGTGATTTCCAACGTCTATATCAACATAAATCCTAGACAAAAAGAAGCCAAAATCCTACTAATTTGTGAATTGTGAGCATCTAATTCCCTAGCAATTACTGTACATACATAGGCACTCAAAAAACAGGTAGTCAATCTAATGGGGGCCTATATTGTTGTATAACCAAAACAGACAAGTTCGGATCGAATTCAGACGAAGCCAATAGATCTCCGACATTTCCAAGTTCCGGACATTCTTCCCAATCGCTCATCCCCATTGTTATACTTGAATTCCGGCGTCCACCATTACCTACTATGAACAATTGATACATATCCACTAGGTCTCTTAAAGCGCTTGCTGTTTGCGCTCCATCCTTGACTTGTTTCTCGATGTATCCCACCTGTCCTGATGTTACGTACCTATTGTAAAAGTCTTCGAGATATGAGTTGTCGGCCTCATCTTCAGTTCCTCTACTAGGCATTGCCATCAATACCTGCTCATTTCCATTTGATGAAATATTGATCCTCTCCGGGGTTTCCCTGGTTGATGCTTGGAGAAATCTAATGACAGTGAGATTCGTGCCAAGATGCATCGCCATGTACGTACTGAGGGATAGTGCTTCCCTATCATCAGGTCCCCCGAAAAACAATGCTGCAACATGTTGTGTCGCCTTATAACCAACTGTGTGAGAGTAACCCCAAAGCCCTCGGTCAATAAGGATGGCAACTGTACAAGGGGCATGTCGAAGCACCCTCTGGTTCGTAACACGTATCCCTTCCTTACCGCTCTCCATTTTCCCATCTATTCTTTGATGCTTATGAAAGGGTAGTATAACAAGTGATGCTCTCAAGTCCTCTGCCATGTCACAAACATCCTCAAACATTGTAGTTATGGATGAAACCACCTTCATTTGACGAATAAATATCCCCGTCTCTGAAATGAAAGTATCAACCCCGTTATTTATCTCAACAGCATCATTTCCTCCATAAGCATCATCGTCACTGAGTTCGTCTTCTTCTAGTTGGTGATACATTTTACTAGTTCTCTTTTTAGGAAGAAGCTCAACCAAGTGCATGAGATAAGCACAAACAGGAAGCTCTTTTGACCAGCTCAACCATCCTATGATTTTAACCATAGTCGGCACATGGCGAGGACCGTGCACACATCCTAACACCCTCAGCTCTATCTCTGGACTTTGCTGCTCTAGTGGTACAGCTCTATAACCGAAGGTATCGTTGTCTCTCATTACTAGATAAGCCGCAGGTATTCCTGATAGTAGCGTATTAAGAACAATCGTTAATAACATCATTTGAACAAACTTGTTGCTCCTATCCTGCAACCAACATTGTCAAAATTCAAAAGCTACAGTGAATTAAATTAAGGTGAATTTAAAGAATAAAAATATACTAGTATGTTAATTTCAATATATTATCAATACTTACCACTAATTCCCTGAAGGAGCCTATGATGAGCACATCAAAATGACCTTTCAAGTTGAGTAGTAAACCAAGCACAACCCCATCTTTCATCGGAATGTTTAGATGATGACAAGCGGCTAGAGTCCCTAAAACCTTGCCACCTATGCTTAACAACAAAATGCCTAGAGCACCGAGATAAATCTTGGTTTCATAAGTATCAGAAAAGTCAGCTTGAAAGCCGATATAGCCAAAATAGACAGGGAGCACAAAAGTATAGACGGTATACGAAAGCTTGTGCATCATTGTCCGAGCAGTTTTACCTTCACGAGGGAAGGTTACTCCAAGAGTCAATGCAGTTAACATGCTGTTAGCAGCTCCCCATTTATCAACAAAACTTGCACTAAGCAAGACCAAAAGAAACAGAGGGACAATTTGAGTATTCTTTAGGTACTGATGGTCGGGATTCAGTCGATTGAGCAAAAGCGCTACGCGTCTAACAATATAGCAGATAATGGCAGTGAAAAGCAAAGACCAAAGCCAGGAGCCCCATTTTAAACCTCCTCCTTGAACAATTTTCATCACCAAACCCCCACATAATATGCACGTAGTGTCATTAATCAAGGAGGAACATACGGCTAAACGTCCAAAGTCTGAAGTCCCAAGTCTCAACTCAGCCACAAAGCGAATAACGATAGGAGATGCGTTATTAGCCACAGACAAAGAAAATATGAATAAAAAGGCTACAAAGTTGGTAGTTGTTGGATCATTAAAGTTATGAAACATGATGTAAGATATGGCTCCTGACATGATAATGCAGGGTAAAGCAGACGCAGAAGCGATAATACTTGCAGCGTGAAGGTGGCGTCTCAAGTAAGAGATATCTAGCTCAAGTCCAATTAAAAAAACAACACAAGTGCGACCGAAAAATGCGAGGATATAGTAGTACTCTGCTGATGCAGCCTGGAAGAAGTAGGTGTCAAGTATCTTTATCTTTGACAAAAGAGAGTGACCAATTAGCAACCCAGCCTGTTAAACAAATTTCATCATCTTGGTTAGCAAGTATTATACAGTTAAACCCACAATAAGGAATTATACTATTGAGTATTGACTCCCTCGATCTTCTCGTATCACACTTTACAAACCCACCCATGAACCACCCTATTGATTTGGGGATCTGGGGTTATGGAAAATTACATCGGCGACGACAATGAGGCCAGGCACACTTGTCAGGTTACATCCAAATTTTTTGATGAAAATAACACCAAGCCATCTTAATTCTGTGCTAAATACAGCTACCCAGATTCATAGTTATCAACAAGCTACTCAAATTCATGCCCAAATTGTCAGTTGCTGTTTTCCAATATTACTTTAATATGCCCATTAATGCATTAAAACGCTTTAGTAAAATTAGAAACCTAACAAATTTACATTTTCTGCAATTGTGTCTGTGCTACTTCTGCAAATGTTTGGATTTGGCGTCTGCACGGCATATGTTGGATGAAATGCCTGAAAGAACATTGTTTCCTGGAAGTCTGGAACTATAAGATTCTTGGGTTTTTGGACAATGACTTTTATGACAAATTTAACTTATTAACACATGAATTTAACGTAGAATCTTGCACAGCTGCTAGCTGGCGATTCTAGGATTTGGTCGATGGGAGACACGGGACACTTAATATTTTCTACTATGAAAAATCGAGTCAAAATACAAAATTTTCATCTTTATTTGGACAAAATATAAACTCCATATAAAAAACAAATGTAAACAAAAATTGAATCATAACCTTAAAGTAAAAACAATAATGTACAAATAAGGGTCCCACTAGGCAGACTTGATTTTTAAAAATCCCCTAGATACGCCGGTGAAATTACATGTATATAAATAAAAAGAGAGATAAAAAGGTAAGGAACATACAGTAATTTGAGGAATAGGAGTAGGAATACCAACAGACCTAACACCAATTTGAAGTAAATGAGAAACGGATAATATCATAGAAGCCTGCACTCCCATTGACATTACGGGATTGAATATATCATTCCCACATAATAATCTCCTTGTTGCTTCCATTTTTCCACACTTTTTAATAATATATAATAAACATTATTATCTTATTTTATTACAATATATTATTTCATGTTCATTATCAGAACAATAAGTTGATCATCTAGTATTGTTCGTTACTTATGGTCTCGATATCATTTGTTTTACGATGGAACCTCCAGTTTCAACAAGAATAATAATATAATAATAATAATATTAATTAATCGTGTAAAGTATAGAAAATCAAAAGAGAAGAAATGAAGGCCAACTTTCTGATTTCTACCCTCTTCTTCGCTCTTCCTTTTTTTGTGGGCGTCCTTTATTTTCGAAATTATGATAATAACACCATTCAATCTTTTTCTTTGCTATTAATTTTCCTTTGTTAAATATAGTTTTTTCAGCTTGGATAAACTCACATTTGTCTTTACAATTTACACTCGCTTTTAACTTTCATTACTAATACTTTTGTTTTCTAAAGTAGTACTAATATATAACGATTTTATCAGTTATAACTAAAAAATTCGGGCACATATAAGTACATAACTTCTGGCACGATGTTATGCATAGTGTGTTGTAGTATATATCAAATTATGATTGATAATGAATAGGCAAATGTTCTTACTCATAGCTTTTACGAGTATATATAAATCAGAATCGGTTGTCCATTACCCGTTATAGCGATATTTTTCTTACAGGGTTTTTATTCATCTCGTATTGGATACAAAAATGATTTCGGACAAATGTAAAACCAACTTACATTAGTTTGGCTTATTAACATTTTCGCACAAAGCACATTAAAATTCTCTGATATTTCTCCTTGTAAATTTCGTAATTCGTACAAGTAGATTGTAACTTGATTTTAAAGAGTACTTCTTTGACGAACAGTTTATTTCGGATCGACTCGGACAGTAATATTTTTGCACAGCTTTTGTTCCATACTTGTTAGACTTCAGAAGGGAAAATCCTTGTTAAGTGAGTAAAAAGGAGTTCACACATTTTAATTATCAGGTTATTGAAAGCATTTCAAAAATGGGTCAGAGCAACCTTCGAAATTCGTTAATCCCCCCCTACTGCTGCAGCAGTGAAGCCGAGATTCATCAGTTTAACTAACATTGCACAAAGCAATTAGCATGCAGAGAGTGACCATCAGGAAAGAAAAAATGTATTTTTCGTGAATAAAAAGAAAAGATTCAACCCGTATATTACAGACAGTGTCATATACAAATATGCGAGCTAGAATAAATTGTATACCTCTACTGAAGATAGCAAAACAAGTACCCCGTACTAGAAATAAACATCAGTTCTAATTCATCTGTATCATATTGACTATTATATAACAAAAGTTCAAACATATCTGGAGTTCTGCACTATAGTTTATCTTCTGCTGAACTTGAGCTGTTCAAAACGAGCGGCAATAGTATCATAATCTGGCAACTTGGGACGAATGGAATTTGGCGAGTCAACAGTTGGTGGTATGCCACCTGTAGGTTGTTCCATATCAGACTCTTGGTCGCAATCTGAATCATCAAACATAATATCACTATGAACACGACGACAAGCGGCATGCCTAGTGTCCGCATCACCCGAGCCTTCATTGTAATGCCTTCTGGTATCACCCTCATGGCCTCTAGCATATTGGCTGAGATTTGGCCCATTTACGCTTTGAGCAAGATGTGCTGCAGCTTTTGCAGCAGCAACAGCCGTCTTGGCAGAATCTGCAGCTGCTTTCGCAGCTGATGCCACATCCTTATAGCTCACATCAGTCTCGTTATCTCCATGTGATAATCTGAAAGAGAATCAGATATTGGATGGCTGAACAAGTAATAACAATGTACAGTGTTGCGAGCTTACAAACCTGGCAGTTGGTTTATGAGCTTCAGTTTGAAGAGGAGCTGCAGCAGCATCCAGAGGCAGACTTCCAGCACTCACAAAAGTGCGTGGTCCATCCTAATAGACAAGAGATAAACTCATAAGCAAAGTAGCTAGATAAGTAACAACGTAGGCCTCCCCTGGTAGTTTATTGGTGAAAAGTAGCTGAAGGGAGCTTCAGTTCAGGTTCGAGTCTCAGCAAACTCACGGAGTCACGGGCATGCATTGAGAACTAACCAAAGAAAGCCGAAATAACTGCCTAAATGCCAATGCACAGAGTAACATGATATACCAAATAAAGAAACTGGAAAAAATGGTAGTCCACGGCTTACAAAAATGCTATTCATTCAAAGCTCGTAGACTCTCACTCGCTGCATATTTTCCGAAGATATAGTAGTTAGTATCAAGCAAGCTAAAAAGAAAGTAACAACAAAGCCCTTGCCTGACATTTTACAAATCTAGCAAAAAAAAAAAAATAGTCTAGCTTTCCAATGATCTCAAGTTAGAAGAAAAATCTAGGAAACCAAGGAGGATGGATTTGGTCTAGAAACATCATTGTACTTCAAAGTACTCTAAGCGCCACTAAAAATATAGACATATATACCATTTGTAAAGGTATCATGAGCTCTCGCACTCTCAAACTCTATCTATATTAGTAGATCCATGTTTGGGAACTACGGGTTCCAAGATATTTCCGCTGCTAAAATTCCAACATTTCCTTTCTTCCAACCCCTTCCTTTACCTCCTCAATTGTTGTTAAAACAAACCCTATGGAAGAAGCAAAAATTGGAGCAAATACAGATAAAAGATGGGACAAATGAAGAGAATAACAAAGGGAATAAATCTGAGAGCAACAAGCCAATAAAAGCAAAGTGAAAAGTTGAACAAAGAAACAGAATCAAGAGAAAATAGAATCAAATGATCATTATATCCTTTTCTTTGTAGACATGAACTAAATAGAAAGAAATGCAAGGCCAAGAGCTCCAACTTTAAGCGTAAATCTTCCCCGTTACAACCCCATAAGAAAATTTCAATATGTTAATGAACAATCTTTAATAAAAGAAATAAGAATACTATGAAATCTAAAAAGCAAATGACCAAATGAGAGAATAAATAAAATAAGATGAGAAAAATGCAAACTAGTTCAAATTTACCAAGATGAAGAGAAAACCCCCTTAT
>JAOWBH010149486.1:0-12319 GCA_028566215.1 Silene coronaria | reverse complement strand
TTCTAAAGGAGATACTCTATTTTGAGTATTTTGGAGGATCTTCCATATATATTTAGCTCAAGAACAACAAAAGTAGGTGACTTTTGTTGTGCCCAAATTTGCCATAAAATCAATGTAAGAATTTTCTTACTTATATCTTTATTTTTATTGCATGCATGTTGTTAGACCACATTTATATAAATTATAAGATAATTTATAATTTATTAGAAGAGTCTAATATGGGTCTAAGACTAACATTTACAATTTCAATATAAGACCGCGGGGGCTGCAATTTGACCTTTTCAGAAATTTTCTCACGTTATCCCACCGAAAACCTAGCATTTCTTGTTCTGATTTTTTCATTTATGTCACATTGTAGGGTGAGTTGTTAAAAGTCGTGAAGGTAAGACTCAACATGTTGTTCATTCTATCTCAACTTTGATAGTTTAATGAATAAATCTTGTGTGTAGCCCTTAACAACAAACTTATCTAACATTCTTTTTTTAAGTTTAGACAAGGATCTGATAGGTTTCTTCCCTAGCTAGTTCTTTGAATTTTCATATTCTCATACCACGCTGATGCATAACCTTTCAGTGTTAAGATAACAACCTTAAAAGCTTTAGTATCATTGTAATTTTTATACTCAAAGATTCTCTCAACATCCATGAACCATTTCAGTAAATCATCGGGATTTAAACTACCATAAAAATCACGGATTTATACCTTAATTAAGATGCTTCTTATGTGCGCGCACGCAGCGTGCTTGAGGACTAAAACTTTGCTCTTGTTGCTCTCATCTGAGCCTGACGGATCTTCCCAGAGGTGGTGGCCCTTCTTCACCTGGTAGTGGTCTCCTTCGTGGTAGTCTACCTCTACCTCCTCCCCCGGTGGTACAGGTTGGCTATTTATCATTTATTTCAGTGCTTTAACCATGTCATTAACAACTATGATCAGATATTCAACCTAATATTCAAGCCATGTTAATATCTCTTCATCCATTGGCTTTTTTTTGGGTGTGTTTTTAATGTAGTTAGGTATATAGAATTCACAATTACTCTCAATCAAAGCCTTGATAACCAATTTGATACATAAACTACATGGAATTCTTAGTTTTGATAAATAAAAAATCAATTATATTCAAGTAGGGCACATAATATAACTCAGAACCCATGACTTAAATTTAATTAAGTAAAGCGCGGGTAAAATTGTAAGAACTGTAATGCCAATTTTGTTACACTGCTAAGCAGGGCACAATCAGGCTAATAAGACTGACCCAACAATCAAGAAAAACACAGACCGTTGAAGGTTTTAACTGAGCAAAGCTCAAGTCGAGATAAATCTCAAATTTTCATTTATCAAATACGCTGCCTAATTCCGATAAGGAGGCCATATGATATAGAACTCTCATTTGTTTTAGTCCACCTATCTTAAAGTTACATCCAAGAGCTAAAAATTACAATCAATAGGAACAAAATAACAATAATAAATCTAATTGAGTCTAGTTTCATTTGGCAAATGTGGTATCTGGTAGTGTGAACCTTCCCTTAGACAAATCTGTATGACTTTAGCCTGCTACTAGCTAGACTAGACCCTACTGTTATATCAAATTACTTTGGTCAAATCAACTACAAATCATATTTTTATGAATTTAGTTATCTCGAATTTAACAAATTACAAGTCAAATCTAAACACGTCAGACTAGACTTATCAAATCATGTCAATTTTAACGAAAAATTGTTAACCTAACCGCGAGCTAGGTCAGGCTCGGCCATGTCATGCATCAAGATCGAATACCAACCCACCCACGTGGAGGGGTAACATGTGCAAATTAGATCAGGTTAGGCTTTGACCAAGGGTAAGTCGTTATCCAAACTAGGTAGGAAAGAACCAACCGGGATTTGAGTTATGAGCTTGTCGAAACTGAATAGGGGACAATATCAAGTGGGTTAGGTCGGGTCGGGTCGGGTCGAACCGATTCGCTTTTGGGCCACCTCTACACGTGCATTCCGAAATAATGCCGTAAAAAACAAGACAAGGGATGCAATTATTAATAATAATAATAAATAAAGAAGAGAAGACAGAGACCTTGATTGCATTGAAGAGACATACATGTTCTAGGACGTTTGGCGCTTTACAAGTTTACATGTGGCGGGAATCAACTTAACTGTATATTACTGTACACCTTCTTATTGGTACACTCCTACTCTGACTTACTATCTCGTGAATACAACACCAACAACAATCTCACTAATTTCTCCCCTTAATAAACCAATCGGGTACTCTTTCTTGAAACGGGTATATATCTATCCGTCTTAAACTTAAAACGTTAATATTTATTTTTCAGATCTCTGATCATTGTTGTTCTTTAAAAGCACACTCCTTTTTCCTTGTCCTGGCAGACTACAGAGTTGCATATTTTACCCACAAAGTATATTCCTTTATTTTATTGTTTCACTAGAATCTTAGATTCATAACATATAATTTTGACAAATTTTACAGCTATTAATTCAACAAGACGCCAATTCTTGCTGTGATTTTGTTATTCAATAATTGGGTTTTTTTTCTGATCTCCTACTGCATCTCAAATCTTGGGTTTTTTTAAAAATAAAGTCGGTGCCTTTTTTCCCATATAAGTTCAGCTAATATCATTAAATTTTGTTAAATTAACAAAAAAAAATAGTTTTTTTTTTGGGGGGGTAAATCAATTGTGGGGTATTTGAGCCAAGTTTTTTCTGTATAGATTTGGGAAAGGTATGTTCTTAATTTGTTGATGAATACATAATTTGATTTATGATACTGATACCCAATTAAAAATTGGATCTTTGGTGATTAGTGATGATGTTTAATTTTCAAAGTTTAGAAAATAGTATTTCATAGATACTGTATCTTTTTAAATTAATGGTATGTTATCAATATGTATTCATGTAATTGATGTGCAAGTGTAACTATACAGTTGCCTACTCAAAAAGCTGTGATCTTTTGTAGCATTATGGATATTTACTGGGTGAAACCGAGATTACAAAAGTATCGACGTGTTGAAGCCAATTCCATACGTTTGCTTAATATATGCGAGGTGTATTTTAAATTTCAAATGTATGGAATTGGCTTGAACGGAGGGACTAGTATACTTGTTTGATTTAAGTTTTGATGTAATATGTAGTGCATGTGAAGTATTTGCAATCTCTGTATCCTATAAAGATATGATCTTTGATGGTAGAATGCAGAATTTTGCTAGTTAATTATGTTTGTTTCGAGTTTAGCCTCTAGAAAGTCATATACCTGTTAAATTTATGGTATGCTGTAAATATGTGATTAATGTAAATGTTGCAGCATTCCTCTGATAGCTATATAAATTTATAGACTTGATCTGATATCTGGTTGTGGAAGGATGGTTAATCAATGTTTAATCGATTTTTAATTGGGAATTCAGGGTAACGACTAAGAATAGTGTAGCTCAGTGAAAGCGAAGATGAGAGGAGCGGTGTTTGCAGCGCTTGCTGCAACGATGGGCAACTTGTTGCAAGGGTGGGATAATGCAACTATTGCAGGTACTGAATTTTATTGTTTTTGCTGGTTGTGTTATTTGAAACTTAGATGCATCACAATTCACACATTCACACCCTTGGATATTCAGTAGTATCTCTTACGTTACTTCGACGCTTCACCTTGGCTACGTGTGTCGTGTGTCTGATGGTTAGACATGAGACTTGGACACTTTATTTTAGGCCAAAAACATGAAATATTTATATTGCCATGTCCGACACTCCGACATTGCGTCACATCCTAGTTCCTGTGTAGTCGAGTCGTGTAGTCGAGTCAACTGTAAGAGTACTACTCAATAAAATCCAAAGATTACTTTTTTACTATAATCTGATATGTTATGATAAGATTTATCATGAGACTAAACCAGATTATGGGTTAGTTATTCCGGGAAACTTAAGTTTATATTGAGGTGATAGGTTTATGTGTAGACAATTTAGTTAATATGGGGTTGTTTACGTTATATTACCATGAGATGTTTCTCAAGAGGCTTTCTATTTATGATTATAATGCAGGAGCTGTTATCTATGTCAAGAGGGAATTCATGCTTGAAAGCCAACCGACCCTGGAAGGGCTTATTGTGGCGATGTCCCTTATTGGAGCCACGGTTATCACAACATTCTCGGGCCCTCTTTCAGATTCTGTTGGACGTCGTCCAATGCTAATCGCCTCATCACTATTATACTTCCTTGGTGGCCTTGTGATGCTATGGTCTCCCAATGTATATATATTACTTTTGGGAAGGCTATTTGATGGTTTTGGTGTTGGTCTAGCCGTAACACTTGTCCCAGTTTATATATCAGAAACTGCACCGCCAGAAATTAGAGGACAGTTAAATACCCTCCCACAGTTCACTGGCTCAGGAGGGATGTTTTTTTCTTATTGCATGGTTTTCGCCATGTCTTTGATGGAGGCACCTAGCTGGAGATTGATGCTCGGTGTTATTTCAATCCCCTCGCTTTTGTATCTTGCATTGACAGTGTTTTACTTGCCAGAATCCCCTAGGTGGCTTGTCAGCAAGGGGAAGATGGATGAGGCTAAGAAAGTCCTACAAAAATTACGTGGCAGAGAAGATGTCACTGGTTAGTATATTGAACATTTAGACTCAGATGACGTAGATTTGTTTAAATGTTTCATTAACTTATTTGATCTATGTAGATCATTAACTAGCTATTGACATACGTCATACAATAATGATCATCCTATTATTTTTCTCTGTTATGTATACTCAATACTTTATGCAACGACAAAAACAAGTACAAAGCAATAGTCCTAAAATAATTTGGGGTGGTTATGTCTACTTATATTGACCAATAGTTCACAATGAAATTTGACATCAGACTTGATTGATGAAATTCTTGCTGAGTGCTCAGTCAAATGTTTTGATTGCAGAACATATGACATCTAGAGTCTAGACTGTCTCTTTATTCACCCTTATTATCAGATTTTGGTACAGGAGATGTAATCCCTGCAACTCTAGCTGTTTTAATGCTATATAAGCTGCTTTTAGCTGGAACTAAAGTTCTGTGGAAAATAAGTGCACAGAGCTAAATATATCGTTGGATAAATTTTCCCTTAATTTTCACTGAACTGTGATACTTTGGCTGTTCTTCAGGTGAGATGGCATTGCTAGTAGAAGGTCTTGGAACTGGGGGTGATACAACAATTGAAGAGTATATGTTAGGCCCTGGCAATGACGAGGAAGCTACAACAGATAAGGATCAAATCAGGCTATACGGTGCTGAAAACGGCCAATCTTGGATTGCAAAACCAGCCACAGGACAAAGCATGCTTGGGATAGCTTCTCGTTATGGAAGCATGGCACAGCAGGGAAGCATGGCACCACAGGGAAGCATGGCAAACATGATGGACCCACTTGTTACTCTCTTTGGCAGTGTACACGAGAAGCTACCTCAGTCAGGAAGCATGCGAAGCGCCATCTTCCCCAATTTTGGGAGCATGTTTAATGCTGCAGCTGACGAGAATGGCAGAAATGAAAATTGGGAAGTGGAGAGCCATGGTGATGGCGATGATGCCTTATCTGATGCGGCCAATGGCGATTCTGATGATAACCTTAAAACTCCATTGCTATCGCCTAATGCCTCGGTCGTGGAGAAGGATACGGTGCATCCATCAAGTGGCAGCATCCTCAATATGAGACGGAATAGCAGCCTAATGCATGCTAATAGTGGTGATCTAGCGAACAGCACAGGTATCTGAATATTTGAAGTCGTAAATATTATTTTATGTTCTTCAAGGTGCTCTATAAGCTAATCATGATACGTACCTATTTAATAGTTATTACAGTTTCCAACTTTATATCCAGCAGAGCCAAAGAGTCTTTGGCTTTGAAACATCATGAAATAACTCATTAGGCAGATTGTGCGTCTTGTACCATGGCGGAGCATCCAGATAATGTAATTCTCGCCTCAAAATTCATTATGAGTCATTCGGATCATATAATTCGTGAGGGGAATGTAGGTTATGTAGCCTTGGTGTTCTCCTCCAAGTTTCTTCTTATGGGGAGGGATTTTAAATATGGTTGTATTATGGAAAATGGATGCCTCCATTTTTCTCCCCTCCTTTTCTCTCCTTGTTTCTTGTCTTGCGTTTCCCTTTCAAAGTTATATCCAACTGAAGTATAAATTCAAATTCTTTGGCAGGTATTGGTGGTGGTTGGCAGCTAGCATATAAACGAACCGAAAAGGGCCAAGATGGGAAAAGTGAACTTAGAAGGGTTTATCTTCACAAAGAACCCGGCATGGGATCTATGCGCGGCTCTGTTCTTTCACTGCAGTCTGAAATTCCCGAGGAAGGACGGTTTGTCCAAGCTGCTGGATTGGTCAGTCAGTCCGCCCTGTGCATCAAGGATTTCAAGGTTGATTCTCCTCTTGAAGAAGGTATTGTTAAGCCGTCCGCTGCTGCTACAAAAGGGCCAAGCTGGAGGGAGCTGTTTGAGCCTGGAGTCAAGCACGCATTGATTGTCGGGATGGGACTTCAAATACTTCAACAGGTAACTAGAAACCTCAAATACAGATGTGATCTGCTACGAAGAAATAGAATAGAAAAGCTCATGTCTCTGAGATTTAACCGGTTTGTTCTCACGATTTCGTTATTAAATCTTTCTCTAACCCATAGGCTTTACTGCTTTAGGGTTAGAATTTGCTAATTGGTCATTCAGGTCGGGTCATTTTGGTTTCAGGTCTGCCTTGGGCATTGGGTCATTTATGGGATGGGTAGTTACCAGTTGGATATGAGTTGGGAGTTAGGACCTTTCGGATCTTGTGATCTTGTTTATTATGCACGTTTTTTTGCCATTTGTTATGTAGATAAACCATCGTGTAATTCCTAGTAAGTTGTCTTCAGTCCAATCAATACTAGGTCCTACAATGGTCCCGACTCCCGATCAATCAGGTCAATTAAGTTCGGGCCTCATAGATTATTCTGTTTTCAGGTCTAAGGTCAGGTTATTCGGGCCTGCTTTGCCGGGTCTATGGGGGGAGGGGATATGAAAGATGCATTTATGTTATATTCTGATGATTCTCATTCACTTACTTTAGTGATGGAGAAATTTGCGAAATCCTCCCTTATACTGCTCATACTTGGGCCATTCCATGACTTTTTAGTAGTGCTTCATTATTGATAATTTTGTATGCCATATTACTACGCACAAATCATGACTTATTCCTTTTGTTGAATAAATTCAGTTCTCAGGCATCAATGGAGTCTTGTACTACACTCCTCAAATTCTTTCACAAGCAGGAGTAGATGTTCTTTTATCAAACTTGGGCCTTAGTTCGGACTCGGCATCGCTCCTTATAAGTGCTTTGACAACATTGTTAATGCTTCCTGCCATCGGGGTTGCCATGAGGTTAATGGATCTCTCTGGAAGAAGGTAATTTAACTTCACAGTCTATTAGTAGCTTTTATTAGATTTCTCGAAACCTTTCTGCTATACTTGCTTTTCCGAACTAAACATTAACCGATATTTAAACTATTAATCAGCTACTCTTGGGTAAAACCGTCCTCCGTTATGTTTTAGCCATTTTAGGATGACTCTTGGAGAACATTACACTAGAACATTATAAAAGCATCTTCTTAAAAACGAAAATCCATACCCATATTATTAAATGTGCTAGTTACAAGAAATTCATTTTATAAGGTCTTTGAGCCAAATAACAAGCTACTTTAGAGTAAATTTGTGTGCAAGACCGTCTTATAGAAGTATTTGTGCTACTTCTATAGCGGGCTTATCAAGACCGCCATTTGTCAAAATTGTTTGAATTGGTAATTCTAATCCTTCTCATGTATTATCTCTTTCAGGTTTCTGCTGCTAAATACACTTCCTGTCTTGATTGCATCCCTCGTCATATTAGTTCTTTCTAACATTATTCCCATGAGCACCATAATCCACGCGACACTGTCTACTGTCAGCGTAGTGGTTTACTTCTGCTGTTTTGTGATGGGATTTGGGCCCGTTCCCAACATCTTATGCTCGGAGATCTTCCCGACCAAGGTCCGTGGGCTTTGCATTGCTATATGTTCGCTCACCTTCTGGTTCGGAGATATCATTGTCACATATTCCCTCCCGGCTTTGCTCTCATCAATAGGCCTTGCTGGGGTCTTTGGCATATATGCCGTGGTTTGCATTATTTCTTGGTTCTTTGTATATTTGAAGGTTCCGGAGACCAAGGGGATGCCCCTTGAAGTTATTAGTGAGTTCTTTAACGTGGGTGCAAGACAGGCCGAGGCAGCCAAGGACACATGACTTTTCGATTGACAAGATTTTCAAACATTTCGGCTAATTGTCATTTCTTAAGGATACAGATATGGGATCACGAGAAAATGGCCAGTCCACGAGTTGAGTAAAGATTTGCTTTTTCAGCTCGAAAGGGGATAATGTCAAAGAGAACACATCGGTTTATTCTCAAATTAGCCCTCTGCTTATAAACCACTTGGTTGTTGAAAGCCAAGGTTTTGATTATTTTTTTCCCCTGTTTTTGGTATGGATAATATTATGGTAAATTCTGTATTGCTAAGTTATTTGATTTTTGACGGAACTGGTTATCTCACGTAATTTTTCTAATGAAAGTATGATTTTTTTAGTTTAAATGCACATCTCAAATAGTCAATCACTCTTATTCGAAGAGTCTAGGAATAGACTCTTAAACTCGGAAAGGTTCCATAGCAGGGATCGGATTGTGAAAATAGTCAGGTCTTTGATCTGGTCACCACAGGTGTGATCATATAGTGTCTCTGAGCTGGTTTTGCATTTTGACAGAATTCTGACAAATCTCTCGAGCTGGCCAGGGATTATGAATGTCGGAATTTGATGTATAATATACATTCAAACTTGGGAATGGTTTGATGTATAATATACGTTCAGAATGACTTCCTGAGATGAGATTAACATGTTCTGAGGAATAGTCTTATTTTACTTGAGATGATCTTAAAATCTAATAAATGTGCAACAGTTCAGTCTTCCTGTTTTCTAAATTGATCCAGACTTATAATTAAAAGATTCCATGGTTACTTGCATTACATGAGATGTAGAAAATCATGTTTCACATAAGAAGACTTCACAAATCTGCATACAATTCAGGGATACGATATTTACGTTTATTTACCGTCTTATCTGAAAATCGGGTCTGAAACTGCAAAGGATGATTACTTGAAGATCTAAACAGCCCTATTGTCAATCTATGAACTACCTTTTGTAATTGGTGAACATATCAAGTATGACTGAAAGTAATTAAATCTAGATGAATGCTTTGTATTAAGGACATCACTTCCTATTCCCAAACTGAGGATCATCTGTCAGACTCACTGCCCTAGTTTCGTCTCCATTAGGAAGCGTAGTCATCTCACTCTCGCCTTGATCATTATCGAGTCTTATAACCAAGGTTTCTGACATTGATCTTTCGTCACCTTGATAGTCACACGGATCAAGCGGGTCATAGGCAGAAGCATGGCTTAAGCAGCCTGTGCTCATGAAACGGTGAAGACTGGGCCGCTTCAATGGGCTTGTTGTTCTTTCAAGGATTCGAGGAGGGGTCTTCTCGCTGTCCTCTTGCTTTTTCTTCACATCCTTGTGCCATTTCTTTAGGGCTTTTGTCGTTTGCTCGTCAAATATTGTCTTCTTCATGTGAGAACCCATCTGCCATCAGTTTTCACCCTCAAAATTAAATGATCTTTTTATAAGATACTTATAACCCCCTTATCTTTGAGTGCATATCAGCATATGGTTATAGAAGATGTACAAAAATCAGTAGATGCAGTCGGTGCAACGTTCGTACCTGAGTAACAAGAGCATATAGTGGAAGAATGCTATAACTGCACAGAACCATGGCACCTAACCTACAATTCCATGTTTCAATTACTAGTGTTAAATAGTTAAATATTGACTTGTCAGTCAGTCAGAGTTCTGAAGGATTATCAACATGAAATACTCGAGCACCTGCGTCGAGTAAATTTTGTTGAGGACTTACCCCATGACAATCTTAAGAAGTGCAACCAGTGGTTTATCATGGAAGCAGGACTCACTTCCAAATTCATACTGCAAAAATACACACTTGGATGTCAAATCCTCCTGTTTGAGTGTCGTCCGTGACGTGTACTGTAACTAGTAGCTTTAAGAAGTAAGAAAGTAAATTCACTACCAAAATCCACAAGAAGTATGTTATCTGAAATGCATTCTGCATCGACAAAAAGGTCAAACAAGCCTCCATTAGTAATGAGACAGTTGTGGGAAAGGTAATGTAAGGAAGAACAGAAGTCACAGTCCGATACCTGAAATAGGGTAAAGTGGAGAAGATGGAGAATCAGTCGAGGCTTAGAGAACCAGAAATATGAATCTGATCCTTGTACAAGAGGAATTCCTTGGACTACTGCGTGGCGGTCTGTGATTTCCAATGCCATCTTAGTTAGTATAGCTTGAAGTTTGGTTCCGATTGCTAGAATGGCCTAAATCAAACTTTATGATTAGAAATTTTCTCCAGTACTTTCAAAACCCGATCAGCTTGGAAGATAATTGCTTACAATTAAAGGAAGTATGGATGCCCAGAAAAGTGTGTGCCAGCCTGCATATTTTAAACAGAATGAATGTCCGAGAGTGAGTTTTGATCTGATGATAAACTCATACATCAGTAGTTCGTAGAAATCAATAGCTCACCATTCACATTCAGAAGCAAGAAGATCACAAAAGATGCCCATAATACAGGACTGTGTGTTTGACAAAAGGAAACACAAAGGGTTAGGAATTAATAATAGGGTTGGCAACATCTGATGCAGCCCGAGAAACCCGACTGCCATGGTCTTGAAGGAGAGAAATTTACCTGACACCAACCACCACTTTGAAATCATCCTCCAGTGATCTTTTAATATACTTCTGGAAGTTAAATTTACCTCCTGGAGCTATGTGAGCCTAAAAAGCAGAAGCATGTAGGAATGTATATTAGGCAGAAGTCATAGTTTTTTGGATACAAGTCTGACATTTTACTGGCAATGAAAACTCACGGTAATGAAGCCATTTCTTAATGCCAAATAGTCAGCTTTAGTAACAGATTTGAAGAATTGTCGGAGAAAACATCCCTGTCAAGCATTGAAAGCAGAGGTAAATGGTATCACAATGCATTGTCCATTGCCCAACTCATTTCACAGGTCTAGCTACGAGCCATCAGCAAATGTAATTATCCAATCTTGCAATGCAATACACACCTTTTACTTACCACATAAAAGAAGAATGGGGTCCTTGCCCAAAAACTGTTGTGTGTTTTCACAAATGATGTCTCATGAGTGAGTCTCAATCTCGATGGATCTGATTAACATAAAAAAATTTAGGTTACTGGAAACAGTAAATCTTGGATTGTGTAGAAGAATTTTGTGAACCGAGATTAAGAAAGTGCCTCCCAAAGAAATGAAATGACTTGTACCATTTGTGCATTCATAGTCGAGAGTTAATGTCTCACGTTCCCATATCTTCCAACCTTTAATCTGAAAACAAAGTTACAGTATTTCGCATCAACAAAAATGTAAGCCGAGTGTATAGAAAAGCATTGAAGTTGTAAGGACATGAATGCACGGAGAGTTTAGGGATAAATACTTTGAGTTTTCCAAGCATCATTGTTAAGGCACTGTATAGCACATGAAAGATGGCTAAAAAGAATATGAGAATGTGTAGCTGATGTGCGGCCTCCACCGCTATCAGTGGTTCATACCCCTGTCATCAGAAATACACACAAAAATAAGACTGGCTTCACAATTGAATTCTGGCTTTCTAAAACACAAAAGGGAGGGACAGTGAGGAATATAAAACTATTGTCGATTCAATTCTCAGTCCAATTTATATTAATCATATCTGGAAACAACTTCTATAGTCATTGAATTGAGGATAAAACTGTGTACATCAGACCTCTTAAGTCTTAGCATAGTATTAAATCTCACTCAGTCACAGTTACAGACAGTATCTATTGATGGCATAATCTCACTTATTATTACGGCCTATTATTGCTTCAAAATGCGGTAAAATGTCTCCACAAGAATTTCCAAAAACCTATAAATCACGGTTATGTTTTGAACTCACGACCTTAATTTAATAGAACGGGATGGAGCCACGAATAAATGGAGATAACAAACTGGTGTGGTCGGTACTCAGTAACAGGATGATATAAAAATCATCCTAACACAAAGTCCAGTGTCTTTTAATACCTGAAATCATCCAATCGGAACACAGTCGTATTTTGATGTCACAACTAGAGACGGCAATCCGGGCCGTGCCTTGGTGGGCGGCACGAGCCCGGCA
>JAOWBH010149475.1:0-12320 GCA_028566215.1 Silene coronaria | reverse complement strand
CCTTACCATATCATATGTTGGCGCCTTTCGCCCCTTTCAAGCAGTGGGGTGATGTTTTGGTTACGTGTTCAAATTTGGTTGACCTAGGTGGTTTACTTTAGTTAATAATAAAATCCTTTTCTTGAAAAGTAGGGGAAATTAGACTATTTATACTTTCCCTTTTGTTTTCTCTCTGAAGTGTGTTCTCTTTGTTGAATGAGCAAGCATAATTGGGGTTATCCTTGTCATTTTTTTCATAAACTGATATATCACTGAGTTGGGTGCTGTCAATATGATTCCTTTAATCTCGTATGGTAAGTAATTTCGAAGCAGTTGACATACATGTTTCGAAAGTTGACTACTTTCTGTGTAGCAATTAAAATTTATTGAGTTGTTTTTCCTTCACAGAAATGGACATTATCAACTACAGTCATCCAGAACTATTATTGCTCTGGCAGCAATGTCAGAATCTGAAGATGCTCTCAATCAGGGAACTCTAAGTGCATCCGAAGTTTTTGCTAATTTGAGGATCAAATCTATTTTGCACTTGTTTGCGTCTATTGGCACCTTTTTGGGCCTTCAGGTAATCCTAGTTGATTTTGTATGCTTAGATTTTAAGTTCTACTTCATCTTTGTAAAGATGGTCTGCTGCTTCTGCTTTCTATAATCAATATGTATATGGGTACCTCAGAGACACATATGGTACCCTATATGCACAAATCAAGCTAACTTATGGTCCGAACCTTACAAACTATACAAATAAACATATTACTACCTCAGAGACACATATGGGTGCCCTATATACACAAATCGAATTGTGTTTCTGGACTCCTCATATGTGTATATAGTCATATTTTATGGATCCACCACCCAAACACAAACTTCGACTGCCCGCCACCAGTCCACCACTACCCCATACCACCGCCACTTCATGCCACCAACTTCTCCGGTCAACTAACGGTGTGGCTTCTACCACCACGTAACTCCCATGCTTGGGTCTGTCACCGTTCCCACAGCCGCTGTCACACAGCCACCTTACAATGCAGAGGTAGGGTTTATGTGGTGAGTATGAAAGCAATGGATTCTTGGTGGGGGTGGGGGTGGGGGTGGGCGGATGTAATTCAGGTTGGAGAGTGGATACATATAATATGACTCTTGATATACTTATGACTTTATGAGTACTTCAGATATACATATTGATATGTGCATCTGGAGTATTTATAAGTGTATCTGGAGTACTAATAGGTGTATCTGGGTAGTTATATATTGCTCTTATAATAATTATTTGGAAACTTTTTTCCTAAGGCCTTGGTATTGATTTATGTGGCTTTCCATATGAGCGTCGGGAATGAGCTAGTGTACAAGAGTACAGTTGCTTCCTACTAGTCTAGGTCTGTTGGATGCTCTCCTCTTCCGCCTTGGTTTTGACTTTTACAATTATTTCTGCCGATTTGTTATTTTCTGTAAGTACTCCAATTTTGGTCTGGTGTGTCAGAGAATTTAAGAATTCTCAAATTTTTTGTGCTTTGTGCTGCAGGTGTATGAGAACGGCTTCCCTTCAGTCAAATTGCCCAAAAACATCTTAACTGGATCAAACTATTTGTTAATGGGATTCCCAGACTGTGGCAGCTCCTACTTTTTACTTATGCAATTAGATAAGAGCTTTAAATTTGTCTTCCAATTACTCGAGACACAGCCTGAGCAATCAGAAATGTCTAAGACCTATGACATTGTGCGCTGCAAGAAAATTGACGTTGACAACATGCTGATGCTTGAAGATGAAATGAATCTGAGTATCCTTGATTTGCGGAAGATGGCTGCCTTTTTACCTATAGTTGGGAGTCCTAATCAGGCCTCAAGCTTGCTTTCTGAGCTTACCCAAAAGGGGTTGGTATCTGTTACTGTTCCTCCGTCATGTTTTTCCTCTCTTATTGATGAAGTATTTGAGGTTGAGAAAGGAAGTTTGACACCAAAGCATGAGGGAAGTTTCCAGATGCCGCATTTCAACCAAGCCTTCAAATCGCCTACTCATTATAACGGTTCTTTATATTCCGCTACCATCATTAAAGGGTTAAGTCAGTCAACGTCTGTAAGTTCTCTTTCTGCCGTGCAAACGAATAGTGGTGCCCATAAAATGTCTGTTTCTAAGTCCGAGCAGGACCTTGCCTCACTCAGGTCACCACAATCAGTCGAAGTTGCTTCTTTTAAGTCAATGGATGAAGATCATTTGAGGTTTATGAATGAATCTAATCTAGATTTACCTGGTAGATCGTCCCGTTTTCTATCTCCCACTCGTTCTACCGGTCCTCGTTCATTGATGTCAGGTGGTAACGTAAGTGCACCTAAAAGTTCCTCTAATGGTCTTGTTGGAGCTACTGGCGTTAATGGATCTGATTCATTGTCTGGTACTCCATGTAAGAATATCATCCTTGTTGGTTTTAGTTCCTTATTTTTGTTGAAATATTTGTTTTGTTGTTAGGGCGCCGCCGCGACGGATATAAATAATTACACCCTTCCCGTATTGTGTGTTGCTGCAGGTCCAGTAACTATGTCTTATGATGATAAGAATCCTAGGAAACGGAAAGTTTCTGATATGCTGAATTCATTACCATCACTTCGAGGTCTGTTGGCGGATGTAGAGGTTTCTAAAAAAAGAATGTTATTAGTTGGCCAACCTTTAGCACTGTCAGCTGTGTCATCTAATAGTATGCGTAATGCGGAAAGACTCAGCTATGGTGATCTTTTGGCCGAAGCAAACAGGGGAAATGCACCTTCTGGTGTATATATATCAGCACTACTTCATGTTATCAGGCATTGCTCGCTTTGTATCAAACACGCTAGGCTAACTACTCAGATGGACGCCTTGGACATTCCCTATTTTGAAGAAACAGGTCCTAGAGCTTCATTTCTACACATTTGGGTCAAAATCCCTTCTATTCAAGGAGATTCTTGGCCGTACATTTGCTTGCGTCTAGGTAAACCAGGAAAGTTGTGTTGGGATGTGAAGATTACTGACAAACATTTTAGAGATTTGTGGGATCTGCAGAAGGGAGAGAGCGATACGTCATGGGGAAGTGGTGTTCGCATTGCTAACACTTCTGACGTAGATTCTCACATCCGCTATGATTGTGAAGGCGTCACCTTAAGTTATCAGTCAGTTGAAGCTGATAGTATCAAGAAGCTTGTGGCAGACATTCATAGACTTTATAATGCTAGAATGTTTGCTCTTGGAATGCGGAAACTTCTAGGTGTTAAGACCAAAGATAAAATTGAAGAAAGTGTAAATTCTGAGGGCAAACCTGTTGATGGACCTCACAGATTATCAGAGCAAATGAGGAAGGCATTTCGAATTGAAGCTGTTGGACTCATGAGTGTATGGTTTAGCTTTGGTTCTGGGGTTCTGGCTCGTTTTGTTGTTGAGTGGGAATTTGGTAGAGATGGATGCACCATGCATGTTACACCCGATCAGCTTTGGCCTCATACTAAGGTATGTTAAATTTATATGTTCTCCGGACAATATGTTACCTCTTTTGAGTGCCATTGGATGTTTAGTGATCTTATTGTGGTTGTTTATTGCTTTATCTCTGTTTAGCTTGATAGAATGCACATTTCCGTGTTATGTTCTTATAAGGATGTATTTATGATAGCTTTGGAAAACTGTAGCCTGAGTCTTCGTGGAAGATTGTTTAGTTCTTTTCTTCTTATGTACTCTCTCTTAATAAGGTTTACATTTTGTATTTTAGGCCGTTTCAAAATAAGGTTTGCTCTTTGCTTTTTTCCTTTTCTGGCAACTTTTTTGGACAGTTTCATCCTTTTGAAAACATGATATTTACAAGAAAAAAAACTCGTTTGTTCCCACTTATATACCCTTGTTGCTATTTTACCTGAAATGCAATTCATTTTGCTCCGCTCTCCCCGCTAACTTGTCCCCACTTGTGTACCCTTTTTTTCTCTTTTAAATTCTGTGCAAACAAGGGGTGTGAACCTTATTGGGACTTGGGAGATAGGAGTATACAAAGAGGGGGTTCGTAATCACTATTTTAGGATGTGATGATGACATGAAATCAGTGTGTAGTGATTATGATATTTTATTTCTGATAATATTGACGAAGCCTATATTTCGTTTGATAGCTATTGAACCGAGGGGGTTATAGTGTACCATGTGTCCACTGTCGTGGGTTTGCGCCCTGTTTATTTTTGGTGCCATTATGTATGTTGATCTGATGAAAGTTGAAACTAGATAATGTAACATAAATTTTTGATGTTAGCTATATCTATTTGGATTTTCCGGAAGAAGTAAAAAGGTAGCATTGCTTATACCTATTCCAGGTTTTAGTTTTGTAAGTCGTTGAAAAAACATTTTCTATGCAACTAGAACAATTATTGGTGTAATCAACCATTCGAACGGTTGATTGTATAGATCAATTTGAGTGGAGTCTGAAGCTCTTGGGTTGTGGCACGGAGGGGATGTATGTGGTTTATGTATTTACTTAACGGTGGACGCCATATATCTCTAGTGCTACACTATGAAAAATCGCAAATATATACTAAGTACTATGTATAATTGTATAGCGTTCTTGCTTTCTGAAATTCCCATTGAGTTCCAAAAATAACAGGTACTATTTCATTTTGCAGTTTCTTGAGGACTTCATTAATGGAGGTGAAGTAGAATCTCTATTGGACTGTATCCGCCTTACAGCCGGACCTCTACATGCTCTAGCGGCAGCTACCAGACCGGCTCGGGCCGGTCAGACGGCAATTGTTCCAGGAGTCGGGTCTACAGTGCCAGCTTTGTCCAGACAAGGAACCCATGTTCCAGGCCATGGAGTGCTTTCCAATGGTATTGCACCAAATATGGGTCCCATCACTGCACCATCCACGTCAGCTGCAGCACCAGCTACTCTTGGTAATCATGCTGGTGCTATGCTAGCAGCTGCAGGACGCGGGAGTTCGGGCATAGTACCCAGTTCGTTATTGCCAATTGATGTTTCTGTCGTGCTAAGAGGCCCTTATTGGATAAGAGTTATTTACCGTAAGCATTTTGCAGTGGATATGCGGTGTTTTGCAGGAGATCAAGTATGGCTTCAGCCGGCCACACCACCAAAAGGTGGTCCTTCAGTTGGAGGGTCATTACCCTGTCCACAGTTCAGACCTTTCATCATGGAGCACGTTGCTCAGGAACTGAATGGTTTAGAGCCTAATTTTGTCGGCGGGCAGCAAACTGTCGGAGGGCCAATGTCAAATGCTCCGGCTTCCAGTTCTGGTCCGAACGGAAGCAGAGTTAATATCTCAAACAGTTCTGCAATGTCTAGGCCAGGAAGCCAGGTTTCTGGCTTGAACCGTGCTGGAAATTCCCTTTCTTCCCCTCCTAACATGGCTGCTAGCACAGGGTTAGCTTTAAGGAGATCTCCAGTTGGAGGTGTCCCGGCTCATGTAAGAGGAGAACTGAATACAGCTATAATTGGCCTAGGCGATGATGGTGGGTATGGTGGAGGATGGGTCCCACTTGTTGCGCTTAAAAAGGTGCTACGAGGTATCTTGAAATATCTAGGAGTTTTGTGGCTTTTTGCACAGCTACCTGATCTTTTGAAGGAGATCCTTGGTTCTATTCTTAAAGAAAATGAGGGTGCATTGTTGAATTTAGATCAGGAGCAGCCAGCTTTGCGCTTTTTTGTGGGGTAAGATCTTTATTTTCTTTTTCAAAGGCTTCCATTCTTTGGTCTTCTAAGGAATTCTGCTTAAATGCGTGCTTCTTTAGACTTAATCCGTTCATGAGCTACTTGAATAGTTGAATGCATGGTAAACTTAACTGCTCTTTGAGAGGTGAAATCTGAAATGTTTGCAGTTACTGTGCTTGAGAGCAATAAAGGTAGAATTTGAATATTGGTGTTGGGACGTCTATGGAGGGAGTAGTAGAGGTGTAGGGCAAAGTAGCTAAGGGTGAAAGGTAGAATATAATCAATATATACCATGGGAAAATGTATGTATCAATTCATTAAGAGCACGCATTAAGAGCTGAATTAAAAAAATAATTCGAAAAATAAATATATCATGGGAAATGCAAGTATTAATTCATTAATACCATATTTCGTGAAACATTTTTCTGATTCTTTTATTTAATTAGGCTCTTATGCGTGCCTGTAGAGCACACGTTAGAAAAACCGATGCTGTAAAAACCTCTTATATGGGGCTGTATATTGCTCTCCTATGTATTACGTGATATATAGTTCTTACTTTTTTCCAAGCCCTCTTTGGCCTTGTTCTTTTGGACTTAAAAGTCAATCCCTTTAAGTTCAGAAAAGTTCTTAGTTCAATTCAGCTCTTATAAGTTCATTTCAGAAGAGTTCAGCTCATATAAATTCAGCTTAGAAAAGTTCGACTCATATAAATTCAGTTTAGAAAAGTTCAACTCATAAATTCGGTTCAAAAAAGTTCAGAAAAATCAAGTTCAAAAGAACATGGCTTTTGTGCTCTTAAAACAATTAGATTCTACATCCTTTTTCTCCCTTAAATTTTATTATTTGTTAGACTAATGGTTTACTAGTTTTTTTTTTTTTTTTTACTATCAAGCTGTTCCAGAAATCATATAAAGACTTGTTTATTGGCATTTGTTTTTTGTGATACTGCATTTTACATGTGAGAAAAAAAAAGCAAGTTTTGAGGATATTCATTTGAGTTCTGCCGTTGTGACAGGGGCTACGTGTTTGCAGTAAGTGTTCATAGAGTTCAGCTTCTCTTGCAAGTTTTAAGTGTGAAACGTTTCCATCATCAACAACAGCAGCAGCAGCAAAATGCCTCTAATGCCCCTGAAGAACTAACCCAATCTGAAATAAGCGAGATATGTGATTACTTCAGCAGACGTGTTGCATCTGAGCCCTACGACGCTTCACGTGTGGCATCATTTATCACTCTTCTCACTTTGCCAATCTCAGTTTTAAGAGAATTTTTGAAACTAATAGCCTGGAAAAAAGTCATGTCCCAAGCACAAGGTGGAGATGTAGCACCTGCCCAGAAACCGCGTATAGAATTATGCCTTGAAAATCATACTGGTTTGATGGATGGAAATTTATCAGGCACCAAAAGCAATATCCATTATGATCGGCCTCACAACTTGGTCGATTTTGCACTTACTGTTGTTCTTGATCCGGCCCACATCCCTCACATTAATACAGCTGGTGGCGCTGCTTGGTTACCATATTGTGTTTCGGTTAGGTTGAGATACTCATTTGGGGAAAACTCAAATGTTTCCTTTTTAGGAATGGAAGGAAGCCATGGGGGCCGAGCTTGTTGGTTGAGAGCTGACGAATGGGAAAAATGCAAACAAAGGGTGGCTCGTTCCGTCGAAGTACATGGATGTCCACCCGCAGATATTTCTCAAGGCAGGTTAAAATTAGTAGCTGATAATGTTCAAAGAGCTTTGCATTTGTGCCTTCAGGGCTTAAGAGATACTGTTGCTGGTCTTTCAGGAGCCTCTTGATTAGTAACTCTTTTTGTTTTCGTTTTCGTTTTCGTTTTAGCTCATGTCCTCCCAGTCTTTTGTTCTGCTTATAGCTTATTGCTCTTCTTGACCTTTGGTGAGAGGGTGTCATAATTCTGATGTATACTGTTTTTCTACTGTTTTGTTATTAAGGTGTTAGTTCCTCTGTACAGTTTAGTCAATGTACTCCTTATGTAAATTACAAGTTGAAAGTGTAAGTTTCAATATGTGTAGTCGGAGACTTGGAGGCGTAAGGCTATCTTTATCCCCAAACTCGAAATAGATTTTTAAGATCTTATAATTTATTAGTTTCATTGCCCTTCGTAATCGTACGTGTTACCTATATTATCTTTGAAATTTTATTTTATAAATAAGATATAAAATTGCTCAAGGTTTCTCAATAACACTAGGTCACCACTCATAAAGTCACAAGTATTTGTGTAATTCACCATTTTTTATGTTACTTCCGTTGTCTCTGAACAAACTTTTGACGTTCAAATTGTTCGAAGAGGGATGTTCAAAGAGGGATGTCGTAGACGAGAGATTTTAGGTTCGAATACATCTTAAACTTGATACATGCAACACGACACAACAACCATATGTACAACATGATACGTCTACCAGAAAAGATTCAGAAAAAGCAACAGATACATATCTGGCAGCATACCATTACGGCCACAAAAGCAAATAACAGAAACAGATAAATAGAAACAAGAACAAGAATATCATTCTTAGAAAAAAATCTTAAACTACAGGCGACATGGAGTGAACTAAATCGATCAGGGCATAGCGTTTGGGGGAAAGTTGGAGTTTGGTCTAAATTGTGGACCATCCTCTCTTCACTTCCACCCCTTTATTCATATTCCTATTTCTTTCTTTTGGTCTTTGATATCGTAACCCTGAAAGCAGCGCAGACTTTATTGCGACAAAAGAAAAGCATCCATTTCCGAACTTCAAACAAAGGAAGGTAGCCTCATTACGCTCTGCCCCTCTATGAGGCTGTAAAGCCAAGCAAAAACATGGCATTACATAACAGGATTGATGAAATGATGACATGTAAGTAATTCTTGAATGCCTTACTGATGTTTTACCTCTTGACGTAATAATAACAAAAGTCGGCCAAGATGAAAGTCTGAACCGCTTCACAGATTAGAGCAAGCAATATCCATATATGTCCCTTTCCAATTAGCACAAGATGTGCTCCCTTGGTATCAATAATCTGTATCAAGTCAACAAATAAAATTTGTTAAGACAACCAAATCGCAGTGACAGTCTTCTTAATACTTCCGTGTCTCTGTGAGCTAATCATGTATGTTAATCAGCTTCCATAGTAAAAGTATTGCAAGTATTATAACTAAAGATCTTGGTTCAGAAACTGTTAGCATAAGTCAATTTAGTGAATTTTTCCTGAAAATGGAGGCCTTCGTAGTTTGTACGTTCCAGAAAACGGAAACCGAGGGTTGTGGTTTAAGACAAAAGAACAAAAATAACATTATTAACCCAATGCTCAATTGCTGAAACTCTTGCCTATGGCGAGCTAAAGCAGTTGGATGTACGCAAACTACACAACCTTACCACTGAGTTAGAAAACTCCATAACAGTATAGGATGGTTCAAGATGACCCACAATGATTGTGTGGCAAGATTTGCATAGACAAACCACTAGTAATTTACAATAAAACAAGCGCGGACAATTTATTAAGCCGTTTGCTTTCTTACATTATGTTTCAACTGAGAAGCCAGAGAATAGCAAGTCTCTGTCGTTACTAAGGAAATCATAAAAGAAAGTGGATTAAGAATGACCTGAATTATCCAATTTGCACAACCAAAGAATCTTTCGATACCCAATGCAAACACGTAATGGGCAGTGAAAGGCTCAACCACCTGTAAAAGAAATGGCATGTCTTAATCGATTACTCTAACAATGAAAGCACAGTTCGTCAATATTAAAAGGAAAGCCATTTAGAGCCACAATATCTAGGCCGAAAGACAGGATATAGTAGGGGTTTGCTGAACGATACTCTCTTTTCATGGTTCTAACTTCTAATCTAATATATACAGCGAATTCTCTGTTTCTTTAAACAACAGGGATTCCAAGAAAATCGTGGAGAAACAGTTACCTTGGCGTTCTGCATTAAACGAAGCTGAGGGAGCACTGCGATGGATTCAACTGTCATACAGAATGACCACAACCAGCTTGCAAGAAGGTTCAAATGTCCTCGTGGATGGGCTATTAATGCAACAATAGCGCATGGACCTAACTGCATACAGTAAAATACTACATAAGTAAAGATTTTAAGCCAAGATAATTGATAAAGACACCTTGAAGCTTCCACTAAAATTCCCTGAGCTGCTCAACATATGCTCATGGTATCATATCTTGGCCTAAAGCCTGAACTGAGGTTGGCCATATCATATAAGTAACGTAACGATTGAGATCACTTACAATATAATACAAGGGCATGTTGTCTAGATCTTTCATGTAAGTCGATTTCAACTTGAATCGCATCATATAAATCACCCATAAAGTAGCAAGAAGCGCCAACACATCAAGGCCAATGAATACAAGGCCTCGGATGCCTAAGCTGGATATAATTCCCAAAGTTAGATGAATGGCTGTGAGCTCTTGAGTCTTCAAAGATAAACCTATAATAGAACAAAGCATAGTTAAACACAATTAAGGACGAATATTACACAAGGCAATAAATCAAGGTCACGACACCACATTGAGTCGGTTTGTCAAGGTTTTAGAGGTCCTCAGCTTGTCGCTCCCACATATTACACAAGGAAACAATACTGGTCATGCACATTTAGGACACAACCACACAAAGACCTTTCTTGGGTCAGGTTTCAATACTACGCCCTCTGTCCAAGTTATCTGTTTACCTATTCCATTTTTTGGATGTCTCACTCATTCGTTTACCATTCTAATTTGGTAATGTTATATTGATCCACTTGTCATCTAACAATGATATCTACAAATAGTCCCCTCCTGCGAAACCAAAAGTAAACAAATGATTGGAAAGGGGGACTAGGAGTACTATAAATGGTTGTTGACAAGCCTTTGGAATTTACTACCAGGTATTCATCTAAATGAAATGATCAACCTAAAATCACATATCATCAAAACCATCCAACCCAGCAATTATGTTACCGACTCCTCCAAGCCGAGAACTAGAAAAGGAAGTTTACTATTAAACGAAGGCCTATTGGCTATCACCAATTGGTTTTAGAATGAAACCTTATTGCACATATAAAGTAACTTCTTTCGTCTCTATGTACGTGGCTGAGACCCTTTTCATGAATATAACCGTTCTCATACTCGCATAGTGGCATACTACCCTTTTTCCCGTCAATTGTTTACCTATTCCATTTTAGCATTCCTCAACCAATATTACATATCAATTTTCAAACATGTCTTATACAGTGGAGAACCAAGGTGGAATTTCTAACTCACTTGCATGTTATTTTCTATCATCAAATAAATTACGAGTCATTAATTAATATTAATAAGGATAGTGTTTTTACTTTAGACGGTCTCAAATAAGATTTTACGTTCGATCTATAATTAACACCCCATTTGGATAATTGGGGGAAGCCGTTAGCTAATATTTAGACATCATCAACTCTACTCTATTTTACCCGTCTTAGATGAGATTTTGTGCTAGACCAAGTCGACCAATTTACGGTAAATATTAACTACAAATTCTGATTCCGCTAGTCCATAACTAGATTCTAAATAGAGTTGACCCAAAGAAATACACTAGAACCCAAACAACAACAGAAAAAAAAAAAATCAATTATTTTTTAATACCGTCTAAACTTAAAATGACTCAATCTCTCACAAGTCACACCCGAATTATAATACCCGATTAAAATAGAAGTAAAAATAAAAAGAATTTGTGTTATGTTAAGTTAAGACGGTATTAAATAAGATTAACCGAAAAAAATGAAGAAAAAAGTAAATACCAGCGCAAGTCTTGGAAATAGTGAGCTTATAGATCAAGATCAAAACACTAAGAGCATGAGAAGTTTGAGCAGCAACATAAAAATAAGCATGATTTTTAACAAAAAGCTTCATCAAAATAAATGTGACAATTGCTACAACTGCACCTAAGGTCACCTTCTCCCTTACTGTTCTGCTTCTTACCCATCTCCCTATTTTTCTTACTGCTTCTGGTGTTTTCCCTATTTTCGTCTCACTCCCCATTTTTCTCTGTTTTTTTTAGTGTGTGTTATTACTAGATAGTCAAGTGTATGTTATGTGGGATAATATAGCAAAGTTGTGTAGTGATCGATAATTGACGGGGGAATTCACTACCGCTATTTTTTAGCACAAATTCTTACTTGTGACGGGAGGTATCCATCTCTTGTAAGAGAGTAAGAGAGGGATACCGTTTCCCCTCACAAAATACCCATTTAGGGTGAGTGGAGAAGTACATGGGGGTCCCTCATTGTCCCATCTACCCATTTCCTCTCACAAACTACCCGTCTTCAAATCCGACCCGTCACAAGCAAGACGCATTGATCTTTTAGATACGATATATATTGTCAATTCGAGTAGGTTGCAAACGGGTTAGATGAGGTTTATAGATTATTGATTTAGATTATTGGACAGGGTGTCTACGTATTTGATTAACAATAACGTAGTTAATGTGATAGTACGATTATATTTGTTTAATGTTTGGAAATGAGTGCGACGTGCCAAGTTAAAGACATTAGACACCTCGTGGCTTCATTCATATTTATGGACGTCAATTCTCATTTGTAACGGAAAGTATCCGTTACAAGTGAGTGATGAATACTGTTTCCTCTCACAAATGATCCATGTAAGGGAGAGTGAGAAGCACATGAGGGATGTCCCA